>OMMV01191351.1:0-13192 GCA_900302635.1 Chatrabus melanurus
AGCAGAACTGCTAATATTCTAAATCCTTATGTGATAGCGTGGTTAGGTCAGTATCGGAACACAAAAGACATCATTTAGTGAAGATCTTCTAATTTATCTACTAAAGTGTTCAAGCTAACACTAAGTTAATTGAATGCCGTGTTGCAAATTGCCGGTGTGGGACGCTTGCTGCATGAGTTTCCCTTCTTAGGTTTGTATTGCAGGACTGTTTTATTGAAAATCATTACACTGTATAGGTGTGCCTATTTTTCTGGCACTGAGTGTGCTTAGAGCATGATAATTTCAGAATCATGTAATTTCATCATATTACATGATTACCTTTCAATTTTGTTAATTCCTGAAATAATCTTACACAGTAGAGATAATTATTTAGACAGATTGTTCCCTGGTGTGTTTCTGAAAATAAAAAGTACTTTCTACCTAATTGCGTAATATACACGTGTTCACCAAATTACACCAAACTAAATAAAAAGTCATGGTGACTAGGGCAGTAACAGCATATTTAAAGTGTTCCATCAAATTTAACTGTCAAAGCTGTTTTAAATCTCAGGTTTATGTGTTGAAGAATCCTACCCAAAATCTTCAAGTAGAATTTATGCGATTTCATAGGCACTATGTTTGCAGTCGTCATTGATAAACAGGCCGGGAGAGGAGACAGCTGGAGCTAAGGAGATTCATAATCCAATCCCCTCTTCCTGCTCACGCTCCCTCTCCCTCTCCCTCCCCATGTGTTAGTTTACCTAATGAGACAATACAGCTCCTGTCGTCCCGTCTGGGTGTCGGGTTTGCTTAACCGCACATCACAGTGTGCACATCAGAACGTAACCACCAGGCAGCAAAACTAAAGCGTATAAAAAGGTTTTTATCTCATGAAATCCCACCTGTGGTCCAGTGTAACATTTCTGTGATGCTGCATATTGAATCTTAAATAACACAATGAACAGGTCGAGCCTGATCATCATCCTGCAGCTCATGAAATTCAGCAGTGTGCACGTACAAATCTAGTCGGCCCGCCAGAGCACGATGTGGGACGACTTAAAAAGTAGATCTCTGTTTTATTGGCGGCATGTACACTTCTTGCTCGAGCAGAATATGGGTCATGATCTGATATAAAAAGGCTGTTCAATAATTCATCGGCACTGATTAAGATGACTTGTATCGATGCAGACAGCGCCTGTGAGAAATGATCGGAGGAGAGCGGTTGTGCAGAAAAAGCAACATGTAATGGTGTGGGATTAAGATGAGGTAGGAAACAAAAAGGCAAGTGTGAGCAGCGTAGGCCTACTTTGATGTTTTATAGGTGTCATATTGAACGACAGTTTAAAAAAAAATGTACTTCTTTTAAAGAGATGTTCAGATTTCATGTTAGTTCACAATTCTCTGTTCGTGAATGTAAAAACTACCTAAAATTTAGGCGAGAAATGGCTTGTTTTTGATTTTGCATAAATCCATAATTATTTAATCTCTCAGACACGCCCACTGAGGTGGGCTGCAGTCTGTCCAACATGCCGATACGATCTATGATGGAGCGATGGACTGTCAAGCCAGTTTGTTGTTCCTGTTCCTCCTCCCTATTCAAAGAGCAGCAGCTTGTTTCCGTTTAGGTTCCACAATTAACCCTAAATTATGCCACTTAGTCATTCACAAACTGTTCCAAGTAATTCCATCAATTCTGGGATCTTCTGGGTTCTTCTATGTGTAAGGAGAAATCCAGATTGAAATACGTTTCCACTAGCTTTGGTAGTGGGGACTCCATTTTGGCTGACCTGTTAGAGCGTAGGCCTCGTGAGCGAGGAGTCTGGTGTTCGAATCCCACCGGGAGCCACAGAGATATGTCACTTGGATGCAAATGCTGTTTGAAAAGGCATTCATCATGGTGTATGTAAACTGTTGACCCCTTCAATATCTGACATGGTGGATAAAAACAACTCTATCTTCTAACTAATATTTTTTAAATAACATTATATGGAAATAAAGTAGACATTGTAGTTAACTGAACACACATATTGATAAAATGGAATATGTGCAGTCGGGGAAAATTGAGTTTGAACGTTTTTAGCCAAGGTGTATGTAAATTTATGTCCGCAACAGTGTAACCAGGTGTCTCTGCCCTAAAAGAATTAATCTCTCACTGTGGGTCTTTGAGCATAAATCAACATCAGGTTTGTCCTTGCAGCTGCAGCGAGCAGAAAAAGTTGAAGGTTTTTAACTTTCAACAGCACATATCATCGCGGAGTGTCGCTGTCACAGCAAGCTGTGATGGAATTTTCTGTCATCCTCCTGTTGAAAACAATGGAACATACCAGTTTACAATCTGCAGCACACCGCCAACATGTGAACCTGGCTTTAAAAAAGTGAAGTGTTGCAGGCTTCACGTGTCTGTCTGAGTTGTAATTTGGGCTACAAATTGTAATAAATGTTTTTAAAGAGATGTGATGACTGATGATTAGCTTGCTGAAAATGTGTACAATGTGACCCCTTTAATCAATGGTACGCTCGCCCTTCTGTTTCATAGATGGACTGTGAAATGTTGCATGAACATGTGAGTGTCAGTGATGAAATGTTACTGTGAGTACATGTTGTGTAAGGCCCAGTGTTCAATTAAATATGAAAACTACAATCTGTTACCCCGCAGAGACTGGTTTATTATTCATTGACGAATATCAATTAATCATGTACAACCCTGAATCAGAAAAAGTTGGGATGATACAGAAAATACAAATAAAACAAACAAACAAACAAAAATGCAGTGAACCTTACATTTACTTTGACTTCTATTTCATTGCAGACAGTATGAATGCAAGATATTACATGTTTTGTGTGGACAACTTCATTTCATTTTGTTAATATACATCCATTCTTGCATTTAAGGCCTGCAACACATTCCAAAAAAAAGTTGGGACGGGACAATTTAGGGCTAGCAATGAGGCAAAAAAAAAAAAATTAAATGATGTTATTTGAAACAGGTGATTGTAATCATGATTGGGTGCAAAAGCAGTATCCACAAAAGGCCGAGTCTTTGAGGAGCAAAGATGGGCAGAGGATCTCCAGTTTGCCAACAAATGCGTGAAAAAATTATTGAAATGTTTAAAAACAATGTTCCCCAAAGAAAGATTTGAAGGGATTTGAATATTTCTCCCTCCACAGCGCATAATATCATTAAACGATTCAAGGAATATGGAGGAATTTCAGTGTGTAAAGGGCAAGCGCACAAATCTCAGCTGAACACCCTTGTTCTCTGTTCCCACATACAGCACTGCATCAAAAACCATCATTCATCAATAGCTGATATGACCATGCTGCATTCCATTTACCTTGGAACTCGTAAAACTTGTACCTGGGAATGACGTCACACCCGAAGTAAATGCGTTCCATTTGCCACACAGCACCGCAAGTCAGGAAATAAGCTGGTTGCCTCCAAGATTTTGGAGTACGGAGTGCTACAAAAAATATGTGGCCCACCAAAGAGACCTTATGGAAGAAGAACAAATGGCACAGAAGTTACATTAGTGTTTTAATTTACTGCTTGGTTTGTAGCGTGGTGTAGACAGTCATTGTTGTTAGCAACATCTACTGGGTTAGCCAATATTAGCGGCACCGGTTGATAGACAACACATTACGCGGTATTTCACGCATAAAAAGGATTCAGCAACATGTCCACAGATGGATAGGACAGTACTGTGTGCATGATTTATCAAATTGGACAAAAAAAAGGAAAAGACAAGTGGTAAAAAAAACCAGTAAAAACTACAGCTTTCACTATTGTTGCTGCTGGGAACAGCCATCTTGGATTATGAATTTGGGGTATGTGGGGTTCAAAGAAGTTGACGAGTTGGAATTCGGATTTCAGGGGGCGTTCCTGGGCGGCGTAACTGGGAAATTCCGACCTCCAAGTACAAATGGAACGCACCATTACTTTGAGAAACCTTTGTCAAACACTACAATACGGAGTTACATTCACAAATGCCACTTACTTTACTTTGCTGTGCAAAAAAGAAGCCTTTTGTTAACCTTGTCCAGAAGCGGCTTCAACATCTCTGGGCTTGGAGCCATCTGGGTTGGACCATCACACAGTGGGAACGTGTATTGTGGCCAGATAAATCAGTATTCCAGATCTTTTTTGGAAGAAATGGATGCCGTGTGCTCCAGACCAAAGACAACCAGACTGTTATCAGCAACAAGTCCAAAACCCAGGGTCTGTTATGGTATGGGGTTGTATCAGTGCCCTTGGCAAAAGTAATTTACACTTCTGTCATGGTAGCATTAATGCAGAAAAGTACACTGAGATTTTAGCGCAACATCTGCTGTCGTCAAGACGACATATTTTCCAGGGACTGCCATTCATTTTTCAACAAGACAATGCAAAACCACATTTTGCACAAATTACAAAGACGTGACTGTGGAAGAAGAGAGTACGGGTACTGGACTGGCCTGCCTACAGTCTTGACCTGTCCTAAATAGAGAATGTGTGGAGAATTTTGAAACGAAAAATGCAATGATGACAACCATGTACTGTTGCACACCTTAAGACGTATTTGCAGAAAGAATTGGACAAAATAACACCTGAAGTGCTTCATTGCTTGGTATCCTCAATGCCAAAATGTCTTTTAAGTGTTGTGAGAAGGAATAGCAACATTACAAAGTGGTAAATGCTTTAGCGTTCCAACTTTTTTTGGAATGTGTTGCAGGCCATAAATGCAGGAATGGATGTATGTTAAATGAAATGAAGTTGACCACACAAAACATGAAATATCTTGGGTTCATACTGTCTGTAATGATATAAAAGTCAAAGTAAATGTAAGAATCACTGCAGGTTTTTTATTTTATTTTATTTTATTTTTTTGATTTTCAATATCTGCACTTTTTCTGATTTGGAGTTGTAATTACTTCGACTGTTCTCTTGAATTTAGACACTCATATGGCTTCATGTTGAGGATGTTTTCATGATATATGAGTAATGCATAATCAGGATTAATGGAAGTTATTTATTATTCCTTTGATCTATATACTGGAGCTGGGATGGTGGTTTGCGATGAAGCTGGGAGGGACAGTTTAGCACTACAGTACATTTGGAGGAAATGCATAATTTATCATATTGCGTTGGGATTCTTCTCTGTTGTATTCTGCCACACACACACAGAGATCACTAAAGGGAGTTTTGAGCTGCATTTAGACAGATTAAAGAGCGAGCGGTATTGGTTTTTAGAGCAGAAATGGCTTACAAAGGGTTTGGATCGTCAAAAGGTCATGTTTAAGACCCTTTTTTTGTCGCAAGCTAATATACATCACCAGGTGTCTTGAAAGCGTAGACTGTATATATACTGGTCAATCCCTCCATGACTTCGCCCATAGGTTTTCTGAAGAGCAGTAAAGAGGTGGAGGATGGCCAAGACTGGCGTTTGATTAATGCATATTTTTGCGGATAGGATGGTAGTTTTCATAACGGGTGATTTGGGTGTGAGCATTAAAAGCTATGATCTGCATATTGGCTCAGTAATTGTGGCACCATCAATGTAGATAACATCACCAAGCTTGCGATACCTGATAATTAGTGCTAACCCACAAATTAAATAACGCTAAAATTTCACTCAAAGGAAATACTGGAGCACTGACTTCTTAGATGGTCTATTAGTACAATTATCTGCACAGTAAGCCATATTATCGTAGATATTTATAATAAAATGCTCAGAAAGGACAAACATGGTTGATGTCAACAGCAGCTAGTAGCCACCAACAAGCAGAGGCTGCCGCTAGTGTGTGCCGTCCGCACTCGGTACACACTAGCTGTCACTCAAACCAACCATGCCCCTAATTAGTCATAACGTTATGACTTAAAATAGCTTAAACTGATGAGCTATATATAAATTTACACCTGTTATAGTTGTTATGAAAGAGGAAACTAGCTATAGAGACCAAAACCGTTTTTTGTCTCAGGCTCTAAACATGCTTTTCTGTTGTAAAGTTGGGCAATTAAACATGGCTTTTATGGGGGGGGTGACTTGCTTTTGGAGCCAGGCTCAAGTGATCATTCAAGTAACTGCAAGTTTTGGCACTTCCGCCTTGGCTTCATTTCTCAGGTCTGGAGGTTGCCGCTTGCAAAGCAGATATTAAAGTTTGTGCCAAGAAATTATCCCACAAACATCGAGGTTATATGTCTTAAAAAAAAAGCATTTATTGGTCTTTAACAAATGGCGGTTTGTGTGCCTGTAGCTTTAAATGGAAAGAATCTGTTGCTTGCCTCGCTTCTGTACCTTCATAGAGAAAGTGTCTCTCTTATCCTGTACGCAAGCCATGCAGAGAGCTGTTCGGCTCGTTGTGGATATCTCACAGGGCACGCCGGTGATGTGTGATGTATGTCACACAAGTCTAAAACGACCTGATTGGGGTGTAAGGTTTGCTTATGGCAGGAGAATTTCCACATGCAGAGTTATTGAATTGTGGGACTTTGGGGATGTTTTAAACAAAACTGCATCTATTTGTGACTGCAAAAGGTAGATAAAATACATTTTGCATAATATGACCCCTTTAATACAGAAGTAAGTTGTGCATTATAAACTCATTTAACTTTATTTTTAATTCTACAGGGAGCAGGCCAGAGATTAGGCTTTTATTAGCGTTGGACTGAAACTGTGAGCTGTTTCTAACCTTCCGTCCTCCCTGTCCACCCCTTCTCTGCGATAACAGACTGGCAGACGTCAGAGAAACAAGCTGCGCCAAACATCACTTTGGAGGAGCCAAAGGCAGAGAGGAAGTGAAGCTGCTCCTGTGGAGTACAATTACCTCAAAATCGCCCCTTTCCCCTCTTGGACCCATCGAGGATTTTCCCCTAAAGCTGCTGTGAGTTTCCAAGGCTGAAAATCCAAAATCACGCGTTGTGCTTACTAATGTCACCGCTCCGCTCGTGAACATCTGTATTTGTTGCAACAAACCCCACACACCTAATGAGTTGTCCTGGTGGAGGTTTAATTCAATTAATCATAAGAACGAATACACATTTATCTCATCGGGTACAGCTAGTTAGAGCAAATAAACCTGCTGATGGAATAACACCTGAAAATGATAAACGGCTATTTTACTCCCGCCACCATTTTATTCTTCTTTACAGAGTTAATTAAACTAATTTTCTATTAAGTGAACAATGATGTCGACAGGTTGTATCATTCTGTGTGATTAAAGCTGTCTCCTCGCAGAATAATTGCCTCTAAATCTGAGTAATTTTTGTATGACAATCCATACATGACTGATGATTAGACTCCTGTACACGTAGCAGACAGCATTAATTTTGTTTTTTTTGTTCTGTTTCTTCTACATTTTACACATAGACATTTTACAGTTCCCTGTCATCCACATTCTGAATTATGATAATAAGCTGCAAAAGACAAATTGATTTCCTGAAATCCTTGAAGGAAAATCTAAGGTTCCACGTTGCACCACTAATCACCACCCTCAGGGACAAGCTAAATGTACAAGAAAAGCATTACAAAAAACCCCAAAAAACCCTCACACTGTTTATATTCAATCTCTGCATGACAAAATTAGAATATTTATGCTGGCTGTTAAAAATCAATAAACACACTGTGTTCTGTGACTCTCTTGTGTTGGTCCCAGTTCCTCCCTCAGTCTGAGGCTATGAGAGGGAGTGAGGAGTCCCAGGCTGCACCATCATGCTACTTCTGAGAAGCTGGGATGAAACTTTGGCTGGCAAAACTCAAGGTGAGACAATGTTGCTGTACAGCGCTTAGTTTTCAAGTGCCGGCCTTACAGAGAACCACTAAAACTGCCTGGCTTATCTCATCCGTGCGCGCCCGTGCACCTGCAGCTTTCTTAAGTGCATTCCTTGCCTAAAGATGGTGATGGATGGTCTCAATGTACCAAAGCCTTTTTGCTTTGTATCTCATGCCAGGTTTGTTTGAGGGTCACTATACTGGTTCAAGTTGGAGCCTACAGACAAATAGTTTATTGCTGCATTTTAGCACTGCGTGCACGTTGATCAATGGTACTCATCAGTGCGTAGACGGTCAACCTGACCTGATCGAATCGCGGCTTCATTTGCATGTTTGTGCAGACATTGATTATTCCATTAAAGGATGCGTTTGGATGCGTCCAGAAAATGTGCGTCCACCATCACCTATGAAGTGTCATTATTGTAGCAGATCATTCCCCCTGTACATGTTTTTTCTCAGACATTTATCTCCTTGCTCAGCTCTTTGCTCTTTGGTGTAAAAAAAAAAATTCTTAAGTTGTTCACAAGCTTTTTTCCCCGAGGCTCCTCTGGACAAGCCCTTTATCACTTTTCTCCCTCTCTGTACCTTTTCTTTCTCCTGCACTCTTTTACTCTCAGCAGCATGTGTACTATTAATCAGCCGTGATGTTTAAGAAACTGAGTCTGGTTGCAGAGGAATAGCACTTTTTTTTTTTTGCTGGGAGTTGGTGGTTGCTGGTGGTGGGGGTGATAGACTGTGCATGCTATGTGAGCGCACTACAAAATGCTGTCATTACGTAGTTACCGCTATTACTTTAAGCCGGTCCCTAGCCAACAGCGGAGCAACAGTACAGTCTCATAATGAAGTGCCAGAACCTCGGCCTTCTGTCGTTAGCTGAAAGTCACACAGCTGCCTAATGCTGACGCTGCAGATTGCCTACTATTGCCTTACGTCATAAAACATTACCCTATAGATGAGTTAACAGTGTTGATCTTATTCACAACACCATCACACCTTTAAAACATGAGCATTCTTACTCTCAGTAATAGCTTATCAGCCTATTAGTCTTATAATTCAACATAAACAAAGGCCACGCTCTTACATAAATGGCTTAGAAAACACACTGGCTGAAATAATGGTTAAAATGTGGATACATTAGAATAATAATGCGCCTCATGAGTCTTTTTTGAAGATTTGGGTTCTATTTTGAGGGCGGATCCAAAAATGAATTGCACAGTGGCTGCAAATCCATTTGGGGTGTGTCCGAGCGCACATTGCTATTTAAGCGGTGGGAAATATTGGTGCAAAGCTAGGTGCTGGGTGCAAAGGAATTGTTCATTAGGCATGGGTGTGTTGTAGTCTGAATATCAACCAATCAGAGTGCCACCTGTCCTTCCCTTTAAACCAGAGTGTGACAGGTACACAGCACTGTTATTGAGAAAGCAGATGCAAGTGAAAGAATTTCTGGCATTTTAATGGATTAGCAGGAACCTGTCAGGGCCCACAGCAGCCAGTGGCCACTAAAGCTCCCTGAGGTTTTGTATTTTTCTATTTGCAGCCTCACATCACAGACACTAATTCTACATAGTCCTTGAGCCAGAGGGTTGATCAGTCTCATTTTGAGCGATTAAATGTGGTGGTGATTTTTCAGTAGCTATGCATTCCTAGTTATGGAAAATAATGTGTGATAGCATTGTATCCATGGTAGTTTTCTAGCATTATAGCATTGTCATTATTAATATGCATGGCAGATGAATAGCTTTTCTTCTCACCTATATGATTAGGATTAGATTTTTGAATGTATTTTTAGTAATTTAGCCTATTTTTTGCAACTTAGGGGTAGGGGTAACAAATCTGTCATAAAAACTACCATACTAACCTCAGCACCTTCATTTGGGTATCATTGTAAAGAGAAAAGATTGGAAAACATTTCCATATGTATTATGGCTATTGAGCTTCAACGGTTGTGGCACCACAATTAAGAAAGGAGGATTGACTAAAGAATAAATACAAAAAAAAAATGCATTTTTGGATAAAAAATGTGCATTTTTTTCCATTATCATTGACACTAGACTAACTGTCCATCTATGGAACTTTAATTAGCCCCAAAATCGATTTCCATGCCAAGTTAGGAGCAGGTAGGCGGGAATTCTTTCATCCCACAACCAATCATACATCAGCCCTATTTCACAAATGTTTTGCAGAGGTAGGGTTCTAAAACTGCAAAATGCAATGCTGTCACATATTTTCCATAACTAGGGGTGTATAGCTACTAGAAAATCATAATGAGATTTAATCCCTCAAAATGAGACTGGTGGCCAAATTTTGGGGGGCTGGGTCAAGGACTAACAGTGGCACTGGCAGCGATAAGCGTAGGCAAGTATGGTGTGCATGCTTTGTGAACCCGCTTATGTAAGATGCGTCTGAGTGTTGTGCTCTTTATACAATGCTAGACAGCAGTGGATTTTAGACCTGGTTTGTGGTGGTCTAAGACACAAACGCTTTGTGTTGATGGATGATATGAATGCAGCGGCTCCATGACTCACCACACACGACCAATGACACTTGCACTGTGCCGTGTGGAAGATAGAACTATTTATCTTCTTGTGTACCTAACAGGAATGGGATTTTGCATCGTAATTGAGTGCAGTTATTTAAATGGAAAAAGGCTTTTCAACCTTCACTAACTTTTCAGTCTAATCCACTTAATAGAAATCTGTGAGACCATATCATGACACGTTCCAATACAAAACACACATATGTAAAATATATCGCAACCACACAACCCTTGATCTGTGTAACAGTTTGGAATATTTTGGCATACAATTCTCTTCCTAATTAATGGAAGATTCCTTTATTGCAGCCATACAACAAGATAAATGAAAGCTTCTATGTACATTTAATTTTGCTTAGGTTCTACATGTATTTTTAGACTTGATATGCCAAGATTTGACTTTGATTTATCTTTCTCTGCTTTGCGTTTCTATGCTTTTTATACATCTGATTTTGATTGTGGAGCACTTTGCCACACCTGCTCTTGAAAGATGCTGTATAAATACATTTACTTTTGCCCAAGCAGTGAATATGTTTCCTCCTATGTGTTTCTGTAGCCTAATACGGCATTTCGCTGCTGAATTGTAAACAAGTATGCTTATTTTGGGAGAATATTCCATAATTGATGCAATTGTTCTTTTATGCCTTTTTTTTTTTATTAAAGTGAAGCGAGGAAGAGGTGCTTTTTTGTTGCTTTGACTGTGTCTTCTTAAATTAGAGCAAATTCAAGATCCTGGAAGTTAGAAGGCTGTTGATGGATAAAGGAAATGAAGTGTTTTGGACGATGTTTCTGGGGATGTAGAGTTAAGAAAGCTTTTCTCAGGAAGACAGCAACTTCTGATGTACCTGCGCTGCCTCTTCTATTTTGTCACCATATGCAAAATGACACATTCTTTAGTTCCGTATTTCTTATTTGAAGCCACTTTCCAGGCACATCAATTTCACCCTGGCATAATCCTCTATGTAATAAATTGCAGTCATGTTGCCCACTGTATGGATGTTACGACAGCACAGTCGTACAGGGTGAATGTAAGTCTCTGGTGTTCATGCGCTTAGTTCATATTAACTGACTTGACAGTGCAGGATCACATGCTTTGTAGCTTGATCTGAAAACAGGATCAGTATCTGTGTTATGGCATTGATTGGGTTGCAAAACAGCAGATCGATACAGCTTCACTCATCCTTATCCCCATCTGCAGTGCAGTAACATAGGTCAGCTGGAGAACGGCCCACAGATCCAATCATTAGATCGTTAGATGAACATTACATGTGCAACATTAGGTTTGGTGGCATCTGGGTCTTTTTGGCACATCCTGAGATACTGAGGAGACTTTGAATGTTGGCAGTGTTTGTGCTTGAGGTGATATGTGTTTGGCTATTTATACAATATAATTTATATGTCTGCATATCGTAGCGTCTCTAATTTCTTGAAGGGAGGCAAAGCGGTCCAGAGAGAGCCCCTGACTTGCCTCGATCTGCGGTTGACTTCCCCCTCCATTTGGGAAATTACATTCCTTGATATTACATTCCTTCCCTATAAGTGCAGGAGGTTAACAAGCAAGAAGGGCTATGGTGTCATATTAGCTAGCCCTCTGATGTTATAAAACCCTGCCCTTCTAAAGCACAACCCGTTCTTAAAACGTCAATACTCTTTTTAGTTACTTGTAAGGCAATACTACAAATTAATTTGCTTTGTGTTATTGATTAATTACTAATGGCTAGCAGCTACCCTAGCTTGGTAGCTATCATGACCTACTCACGTTATAGCAGATAGCCAACTGATTTAATAAAATTCTACCCAACCAAAATATATACTCTTCTAAAAACAGATGAATATAGTTTTCAGTCAGTTGTACTGGATAATACAAATTAATTTACTTTGTGTAATTGTTTACTTATTATTGGCTAGCAGCTACCCTAACTATGTACCTATCATAACCTACTGACATCGCTGCTCTCTATGTTAGGCAGCAGCTATCATAGTAGCTTGCCATCTGATTTTATAAAATTCTACCCAACCAAAATATATACTGTTCTAAAAACAGATGAATATAATTTTCAGTAAGTTATGCTGGATAGTACAAATACACTCCCTTCATGTAACTGGTCACTTATTATTGGGTAGCGCCTATGCTACTGTAGCTAGATAGGATGTAGGTGCCTCAGTTAAGGGCCTATCACACTGGGCTGCGACACCATGTGAACGGCATTTCCGTAGGAGTCCCCGGAATGCCCCGGCGCATCCATGGGGATTCCCACACCCGTCGCGGGCGTTGCAGGGCGTCGCAGGGCGGTGCACACGTGTCGCTTGAATTTGGAACATGTGCGATACAGGCATGTGCATTACAGGCATTCCCGACATACTCCCACAGGCATCGCAGTGGCGCAAACCCATCTGGAACCCGACCTGAACTGTTCTTCATTTGTGTGACACATGGTACAGCCCGCCCCCCTGTGAAGATGCGGGCATCAGGGTCCCTCCAAACACTCACAACTACAAGAAATGTCCACACTGTATTTTATGAAGTAATAATAATAACATACAAGCATAGTAATAAGATAAATGCGTGATAATAACTTACATCTCAGAGGAAGGCTGGCGAGCCGTCAGAGAGGTGGCAATGAACGGCGTTCCGTCTGGATGTAAAAATAATCCACTCCTGATGTCACTAACAGATGGTGCATTCCAGGTAAAACGTGTAATGAACAAATAAAGTCCCCATTACTTTACATCACACGGTAGAAACTCCCACCCGCTCTGCAGCATCGCGCAGGAACAGGTGGCATTAAAGCCACTGTCTGCAGGTATTGTGGGCGGGCTCATATCAAATCCAACATGAAGTGTTTTTATTTTAACATTATGACATGAAATTATGATGCATGCATCAAATTTATATATAATTTAATATAATTTTGATGCATACGTCATAATTTCA
>OMMV01191363.1:0-10388 GCA_900302635.1 Chatrabus melanurus
TGAACTTTACTTTGGAGACCACACATTCAAAACAGTCAAAACTATTCTATTTATTAAGCCTATTAGCTCAACCAATAATTTGCATCACTTTTTACCAAAATTGGAGCAACTTTAACTTTTGACCCCTGTACAAACTGAAATTGACCTTTGTCACCATTTTTGCTGTTTTTGCCCCATAACTCCATAACATTCAGTCACAGATAGTCCAAACTATACCTTTTTGGAATCGTTATGATCAGGCGAATGCCTGATGCCATCTTGGATTTTTGAACGGCTAACGGGGTTTTCTGAAAGAGTCCATTCTGGACATTGTTCATGCCAAATTTGGTGCTTGCGTCACAAAGTGAACGATTCGGCCAAAAAATGCACTTAGCTGCCCCACTATCTGGGCACGATGACTGTAGGAGGTTTTGCAGCAGACTTACCTTGATTCTGGGCACGGTGACTGTAGGAGGTTTTGCAGCAGACTTACCTTGATTCTGGGCACGGTGACTGTAGGAGGTTTTGCAGCAGACTCTTACCTTGATTCTGGGCACGGTGACTGTAGGAGGTTTTGCAGCAGACTCTTACCTTGATTCTGGGCACGGTGACTGTAGGAGGTTTTGCAGCAGATTCTTACCTTGATTCTGGGCATGGTGACTGTAGGAGGTTTTGCAGCAGATTCTTACCTTGATTCTGGGCATGGTGACTGTAGGAGGTCTTGCTTTAGCCACAAAGCTGAGCGATGAGCCTCTTTCGACCAGATGCCTGGTGTGGGGCATAGACATGCGACCACTGTCTCCAAACACAAAATCCTCTCGGAGAGCATCCACAAGCATGATGACCACCCTTTTAAAAAGGGGCTGCGGGAGACGAGATGAATTTGGAGCGCTACCTGTGACAGAGACAAAGGTTTAGTGAGTCGGAGTGTGTCCCCTGGAGTCAGTGTGGACCAGATGATGCTGAGTTCACCTGTCAGAGGCTCCGGAGGAACATCAGACAGTCTGCTCTTAGACGATAGAGACGACTTGACAGGAACAGGGAAAAATCCCCGCAAGAAGAGAGCAACACCGATCACTTCAAAGATTAAAATAAGCGATGCAAAGACAGAGGAGCGGACTTTCATTTTGCTGACTGACTCTCATAGATATAAAGCTGGACAACGTAGCTCGTAAACTCAAAGTTTACCCAAACATATGACGGCAAAAAGCCGTAACATCCTATTTTACATGAACGTAATGTTCACATTTATACAAAACCGCACACCCCCGGACCGAATAAACTACTAGAAAGAGCGCAGATTTAGAGCCGTAATTACACAAAATAACACAGCTAGCCTACACACGAGCATCTTCCGGGTAAATAGCACGAAACTACGGATACTGTAGAGGATCAAACATCGCCAAAACACATTTTCTCAAAATTATTTATATATATTTTTAAAAGTGTGCAGAAAAGGGAATGCTGTAAGGGGGAAATTATTTAAGTGTCACGAAAAACATTAAATATGATCTATTATAGATGCTTGTTAATTATATATTTGGGAGACGGACGGTTGGATCAAATAAAATAATTTGAATGTGTCACCATGTTATGTGGGTAAATTGTGAATTTTTAAAATACTTTTGTGGAAGTTACTCACTAAAGTCAGACGGGAAAACTAATCAATTATGAAACCTATTAGTTGCAGCCTTAAACTACTGTACATGCACTATAATGTAAAAAAAAATTAAAATGAGGCATAAAATCTTTGATAAATCTTGAAAGATCCACAAACTGACGGTCTTGGTAGAATAATTGAGAATTTGGCACATTCAAAGCAATTAATTAGGTCATCTAATTTCCAATCTCAATGGAGCATTTTATTATTGTTTTATCCAAGCCCAACTTTGAAACTGATTTTAGTTTTGTCCAGAAATATTATCATTAAAATATATATATATTTTTTTACATATGATGAAAAAAGATCTGCATGTTTTTCCACATCATTAGTGTTTCAGAGAAAATAACTGTAAATAACTCCTTATGTACTCCATAAGACAAGGAAAAGAATTAAGTCAAGTACAGGATTGTGTAGCGTGAAGCGGATGAGCGTCTGTGACTCCCTCTGGATGGGACGCCAGTCCGACGCAGGTTACTTCCCAGCCAAAGCAGGTGTCTGTCGAGCTGTGCTACCTGGGGAAGAGTCATTATTCCGAAGGTCCATTGGTCCGAAAATTAGGGTTAGCGTTACGGTTAGGGTTAGTTAGTTAGTTACTTACTTTTAAGGGACCCACCCTAATGCATATTTCTACCTATAGGACGGGTCCCTTAAAAGTAACTCTATTTTGCTCCATTTTACTAAGTTTGAACTGCATATAAGCATTTTTAACAATTTTCGTACCAATGGGCCTTCGGAATATTGTCTAGTCACCGTGCTACCTAGTGGCTTTGCGCATGCACAGACCCATATTTCTGAACTCTGTGTCCATACTCATAAATCCATGCAACCTTGCTGAAACAACTTTGCGGAATGGCAAGTAATGTCTTAAAATCTCTTTCTTGTTGTGTCTTCTGACCTGTAAATGTATAAATATTTGCATGTGCACACTGGACTCGCCGTTGAATAACAGGATTTGGCTGAAAATAGCATGCAGGGTATGTTATCAGAGCTCAGAAATATGGATCTGCACATGCGCAAAGCAGCTAGGTAGCACATCTCGATAGGTAGCACAGCTCGACAGAACACCGGTACCCATTTACAGCTGGGTGGACTGAGACAATGCAGATTAAGGGCCTAATTTACTAAGATCCCAGATAGTGAGTGCTAAATTGCGTGGGAAATCCAAACTTTTGCATGTTGGGGTGGAGACAGTTTTGGTGGTGATTTAGTAAGACTAACTGTGCGATTGATAGCTGGCGGTAATGTGACAGACAGCAGTATGTAAATGAGGATTTTGCATGTTAATGGCTGTAAGTGCAAAATTAAATTCAATCAGCCACTTGCAGGTATGTGCCTTGTGCTTCATTACACATGACCTCTGACACATAACTGAGCGTGTTCACCTGCTGGCAATAAAAAAACAAAACAATTTCCTATTTCAGACATTTAATTATTGTTCCATCCAGTGCATTTAAGCAAAGTGGTGAAATGAACAGTGAATTATGCTGTGTTCTGGAGGTGGAACGCACACAGAGAAGTGTGCACACAGTTCTCTGCGTTCCACCGACAGAATGCAGCATAATTATTCATCACTTTGCTTCAATAATGTGGATGGAACAATAATTAAATGTCTGAAATAGGGTTTTTTTTTTCTAATAGCCAGAACATGAGCACATTCCCGTGCTGTGCGTCCTGTGTGATAAGTCGTGATGTCCCACAAGACACCGATATGTGCTTCTGTGTCTCGCGGGCAAAGCGTGA
The DNA here is from genome assembly GCA_900302635.1 of Chatrabus melanurus. Lineage (NCBI taxonomy): Eukaryota > Metazoa > Chordata > Actinopteri > Batrachoidiformes > Batrachoididae > Chatrabus > Chatrabus melanurus. The sequence goes on from OMMV01191363.1 coordinate 3,383, forward strand.
CACATCAATGACGGTAATGATCAGGTGTTGCACTAAAATGTACTTTGTGCTCAGTGCAGAAAAGCGCAGAACTACGGTCCACCTGTTACGCATGGAGACATTTATTCTTAACGAAACAAGTACCGTTACATGGCCAAGTAAATCGTTAACTATTTAAATATGCCCGACCTTTACAATGAATTTTTTTTTTTTTTTTTTAATTCTGTGTACGAGGAGGCGGCGCCCTTTCTGCTGCTGGAACAGCAGTCTGTTGAGCACAATAAGTTAACGCCAAGGCTTCAAACCTGCAAAATACAGATGCTATCAGCACCCCGTAAATTTCCTTTTGACCTTGATAAATCATGTTGCCTGTGCAAACCTCACCTATTTGCATGTTCTCTCCCACAAATCCCAAATTGTGGACAAACCCCAAATTGCTTATTCATGAAGGCAAATGCGGGCGGCACGGTGGTTCAGTGGTTAGCATTCTTGCCTCACAGCAAGAAGGTCTGGGGTTTGATTCCCACCGTGCCCAGTTCCTTTCTGTGTGGAGTTTGCATGTTCTCCCCGTGTTTGCGTGGGTTCCCTCCAGGTACTCCGGCTTCCTCCCACTTCCAAAGACATGCAGGTTAGGTGAATTGGTGACTCTAAATTGACCGTGGGTGTGAATGTGTTTGTCTGTCTATATGCGGCCCTGCGATGGACTGGTGACGTGTCCAGGATGTACCCCGCCTCTCGCCCAATGACCGCTGGGATAGGCTCCAGCACCCCCCCGTGACCCTTAATTGGAGTAAGCGGGTTTGGAAATTAATGAATGAAGTCAAATGCGCTAAATGGACAATACGTACTATTTTGTGCATTTGAAAGACAGAATCCTCAGTGCGCACTGTTGTAAATCTGCATGCAGGATTTTTTGTGAGTGCTATGGTGTTTGCGCACATTTTAACACATGCAAACCTTTAGTAAATGGGGCCCTAAGTGTCTTGTCCAAGGACAGACAGGTGAATCATACAGGAAGGTACAAATGTATTTCAATGAACATAATAGGAAAACAAAAGCAGTCTTCAAACTGCTCCCAGAGGAACCCCTGTAAAACTAAAGTGAAGCCAGCCATCAGCTAATACAGATTGAAATCCATTGGCTTCTAAATGAAGACAAATTTTGAGCACAATATGTGAAATACAAAATGTTTAATTAAACCTATAAAGACATCTGTTCATAAAAGTTTTCCTTTATTAAATATACTGTAGTCAAAATACACAAAAATGCTTCACAGATCTGTGGAAATGTCAAAATATGGATAAGATGGCAAGAACAAAATCAAATTTATACTTGTTTTTTACATTTTGTGGTCTAGTGTTGATTTGGAGAATTGTACTAACCTAGTTGTGACATGTTTCATTAAACGATTGACTAAGTATATTTAACTACGTTTGTCACAGCCCTTTGATCTGTATCTGTCCTTATTTGTTTGTGTCCAGATGTTGGTCGAAGAAATCTGCTGATTGGCTGAGGGGAGGCACCTGGGCCTATTGCTTCTGCTTCAGCTAAAAAAAGGATCACTTGCTGCCTCACTCAAGCTGCGACTCTCCACTGCTCACCTTTAATTTTGTATTTTAATTATGATTAAACGTTGGTTAAATGCTGTGTCCTGTATTTATCAATTCATTTATGTCTTCAAGGTGGACATAACCTTGCTCAATATAACCGTTTGTCAGTACAATTTTGGTTATGGGAAAACAACTCAAAAAGTGTGCTAATTGACTATATGTTCATATGGATGCAAAACAAAGCTAAGAGTATTTTTCAGACCAAAATTGTTCTAAACACTAAATTCATTCGCAACTAGGAACAACTTCTCAGGCTTGCCATTCTCTTTTCCAATCTGCTGTGGATAAATACGTTTCTTGTTTATATATATATATATATATATATATACATATACTACAATTTGTAAGTACGACACACACTTTGGATGAAAAGTTTTCATTGAGTAAGAATTACTGCCAGTTTGACATGAAATGGACAGTCTAGTTTCATAAGTGACATTTATAGGAGCTGAAGCTGAGGTGGGCTGACTGAAGATAAAGCCATAATGAAGTCATGTGTGTTTGAGTTTGTGCTGCCATCTACAGGGAACACAACATACAACATGAAGAATAAATTTTTCTAACAAATGTACTGGTTCAGCTTTAAATAGCCATTGTATTTGCTTGGCCATTTCCAAGCAAATACAATGTTAAAATCTGAATATTCCTACATATATGGATAGAGGAAACCTTGAGCAACAACAATTTAATTTTTATTACAGGGAGGTTTCTGTTAAACGTCAGAATGAAACTCGAAATCTATGATCAAGCTCACAAAATTATACCAGCCCCGCTCTGCCTACTTAGTTACTTCCATGTATTATATGTTGGTGGCAGTCAATCTTATGTGATGAAACAACTGAATTAACAAACTGGTCAACATCTGTAAATGTAATTGACAAATATGATGTATTTTTAAAAAAACAACAAATCTAATTTTCTCCCCTTGAAGATGTTGGACCGGAATTATTTTCCTTCAAGCACATCTTCACATGATGTGCTATGATTGTGCGACGTTTCATTCAACTACATGAAGCGATTTAGGAGGAGTTGCACTTACAAAGGCAATATCATACAGTATGATGCATCAATTAAATGATAAAGTTCAATTATCTCTCCTTGAAGATGTCAGACCAGAATTATTTTCCTTCATGCACATCTTCATATGGTGTGCTATCACTGTGTGAAGTTTCATTGAAATCCATGAAGCGATTTAGGAGTTGCCCTTATGAAATCCATATCATGCAGTATGCTTCAATTAAACACAAAAGTCCAATTATCTCTCCTTGAAGATATCAGACCAGAATTATTTTCCTTTATGCACATCCTCATATGGTGTGCTATCACTGTGTGAAGTTTCATCGAAATCCATAAAGCAGTTGCAGAGAAGTTGCGCATATGATGTTAATATCATGTGATGCATCAATTAAACACAAAATTCCAATTATTTCCCCTTTAAGATGTTGAACTGGAATTATTTTCCTTCATGCACATCTTCATATGGTGTGTTACCACTGGGTGAAGTTTAAATGAAATGCACCAACTGGTTTAGGATGAGTTGTGCTGAAAAGACTCATAGACAGACTGACGGGCGGACAGGGTGATTCCTATATACCCCCTCAGATTTTTGTTTGACGGTGGGTTATAACAAAATAATCATCGATGTAGTAAAACAAACAATAATAAAAACATGTTGCATGTAAAAATAATCATAATGTTTATTTCTCTTTCCTCTTCAGAACATTAATGAAGGCATCCTTGGGCACTTCCACATTGCCGATACGGCGCATTTTCTTCTTCCCCTCGGCCTGCCTCTTCAGCAGCTTCATCTTCCGCGTGATGTCACCGCCATACTACCCAAAATATTCATTAAAAGAAAGGTCACAGGACTTGTCAGAGTTATATATTCAGAATTCTGAGAGTAAAGAAAGTTTTTACTTACACACTTTGCAAGAACATTTTTCCTGTACGCCTTTATTCTGCAGAAACACAAAAGGTCACATCATACATTTACCTTAAAACTACACCAGACAATGCAAAGGCATTTTCATAGTCTGATTCACACACACATACAAAACCAATTCTGAGTGTTTTTACATAATGCTTTGCATCACACACTGCGCACCGCCATTAAAGTTTGTACTTACGTTTCTCTTGCAATAATTTTGCTGCCTATAGCCGCCTGTACAGCAATCTCAAACATCTGTCTTGGTATGGAATCTCTGAGCTGCTCGCACATGGCTTTCCCTGTGGTGTATGCACGGTCTCTGTAGTGAAAAGACATCACTCAGCACCAAAGTCCATTACAGCGTGACCATTTGGACAAAGTTTTGCTAGCCACTGAACTCTACTCCACTGCACGGAAGCAAAATCCTCACCCTTTTGCCTCAAAGTACAGTAACAACATGTAACAACAAGTAATAACATGTGCATGTGCCACCTGTAACAAAATGCATTATCTGCATAAGCTTCAACAAAATGGGCCAAAACGTGAAGACAGATTGACTAAAAGGCAAACCTTTAACATGGAAGCACTGTGTCGTGGGCATAGCAATGATTCAAAAGATAAAGGGGAAAACATTGGTATGGTCAAAAGTGGGCGCCCCCTTGGCCTTTTCCAGCTGCTGGGGTCCTCAACATTGAGGCACCTGCGTGCTGGATCATGCCCAGACAAGCATGCTCCATAGCCTGTCACGGCCACGCTCTGTGCACTTCCTCTGGTGCTTTTATTTTGACGCTCCTCTTCTGTATTTATTTTTGTGGCTTTACATCCTGTTCACGGGCACTCAGGCTTCTGGTTCATGTGCGCATTCATTTCCGCGTTTGAGTCATGCACTATTTAGCCATCCACCACCCTTCATGCCCTAGCTCCCACTCTTGCATTCATGTTATTCTTCAGTGTTTGTTTTCCTGTTGCTGAGCTACATGCTTTCTTGTGTCCTCAGAGTTTAACCTGCTGTCTGTGGAATTGTTTGCCTGGTATGAAGATTGACTGTGCTCTGACCCGCTGCCTGATCTATTGGATTGCCTCTCTGCTAACTCCCTCCTTTCCTGTGTGCTTTGAACCCTGCCTGCTCAACGTTGCTGACTAAAGAGTGTTGATTTTACTACACTGTGTCATTCTCTGCTGTGGGGTCTCCATTCAAAATGTCAAAGTTGATGCTCCCTTACATTGCAAGTGATACTCCTCATCTGTGTGTTCCTAAGACACAAAGTTGTTCCAGCAGTACCCAAGGACACTCCAAAGAGACCTAGCACCAAAGATATCTACTCGTCGCATTCAGTCACTGTGTGCTGGATTGTCTCGAGGGGTGTCTTTGCACAGGCTGCACTTCGGGTCCTGTCTGCTATGCTAGACCCCTGCCTCTACAGACCTGGTGCTCAGGATCTGTTCTTGTGCTGCCATGATCAGAGCCTATGTGCTTTGCTAGCCATTGGTAGGATTTCTTGATGCCAGCCACCCCCTCTATGTGCCAATAGGACATCCCATGGAGGGGTCTGGTCTTCCATGACCTCTCCTGTTCTTCCTCAGTCTTCTGCTGTTGGATGTAGTCACTTACTGATATGCTCCTGGGGGTCAACTTCTTGACACACAATTGGATGTTTCTCGTTTTATCCTGGATAGCAGCTTTTGCACTTTTTAGTCCCCGGCCCCCTCGTAGGGCATACATGTAACTGGCTTAGATCTTATTTCTACCATTGAGCTGGGTTCTTAGTACCTGCCTTACTCTGTGGAGGTACTTGGCCGTGGCTGTCCTCCTGGCTTCCTCACCATGGCTCCTGTTTGCCTTTGGGATACCAAGGTACTTGTAACTGTCCTGTATGTCTGCAATCCTGCCTTCAGGTAACTTCACTCCCTTGGTTTTAACCACCTTCACCCTCTTTGCCACCATTCGGCTGCACTTGTCCAGTCCGAAAGTCATGCTGATGCCATTACTGAATATCCTGGTGAGGTGGCTCAATGAATCAATGTCTCGTTCACTCTTGGCATAGTTTGATGTCATCCATGTAGAGGAGGTGGTTGATGATGACCTCACTCTTGAACCTGTATCCATATCCAGTCTTTGCAAAGATCTGGCTGAAGGATTTCAGGCCTATGCGGAACAGCACCTGATGGTTACTTGTGTCATGACCTTAGTGTAGTGATGCCATTCACAGCTGCATCTTCCTGAGGAAGCCTGTCTGTACCTTGTTGACTTTGTATAGAACCAAGCACTCCAGTGTCCAGGTTGGTCCAAATCTGACCTAAACTCTCCAAGTTATTTTGTGGAGACATGGATGGATGAACAGACAGGACAGAAAGCAATACCCCTGCATGCCCTACCACACGGGTGTAAGGAACAGATTGTGCATTGCGAACCTTGTGTCTTGGGAAATTCTGGGGTGGATTTTCAAAAGGGGTAGAAGTGTCGATGAAAAAGTGTGTGGGCTGGGTTTAACTGATAATTGGGGCATTTCTGAAACTTCACTGGAACACCGGGGCTGGATTGCGACTGATAATCCCCCCCCGGCCCATCCCTGGCCCAGATGCAGCACCCATGATAGTATCCCTATCAGCATCCCTATCAGATGAATCAATGCACAACCAAGAAGCATCATTCAGCCAAGTCCAATTCAAAACCATGGTACAGGTAAAAAAAATAAAATAAAAAAAAGTAAAAGTAGTTCAAAGGGCAAATAATCTGAAAGTCAGTGATTACTAATAACACCACAATCAGGGGTTCAAGTCTGGCAGCAGCAGCCTCATCCTACACATCTGCACGAACTGCAGTCATTTGGATGAAAGCTTTCGTATGAAACAGCAGATGTAAATGGGCACTCTGCTCGATGGAACGTCTTTGTCCCTCATCACTTCAGTCACCATATTGTCCGGAGGGCTGTAATGTGTTTCCTATACATTAAAAAAAATGGAATGGACGGCTCTTTGACTGGTGCAATCCCTTTTAAAAAACGGAGTAGCCATTATTGGTGAAGCGGAGCACCCTTCAGTTACCAAGGCCGGTCACAGCTCCTGTACCCACTTTGTTAAATACATTGAATTCAGATCTTGTGCGAGTCATCACTTTTTGCCTGTGAGTTACTCCATTGTCCTTGTCATAAAGGAATAAAGTGACTTTCCGGTGTGTAAAATCACTGTAATATATAATGTTTAACACTGACTGCCAAGAGGACATTTTTAATGTTATCGTGTGTGCTGAATACATTTCATGCTCCAAAGGTTCAGAAGAATTAATCCATTAATAAAGGACTATATACACCCTTGAAAAAAAATAAAGTCATAAAAAACTGTTATTTCTTTTCTATGACAGGAGTAATAATTATAATTATTTAGCTGTGGAAAATTGCTGTGGCAGGCAAAATCAGCCAGTATTATCATTAGAGTGACTCCTCATTCATCCATCCATCCATTTTCTGAACCTGCTTATTCCAGTTTAGGG
>OMMV01191364.1:0-14083 GCA_900302635.1 Chatrabus melanurus
TACAAAACATTTACATTTTAAAGCAGTAAATACAACAGCTTTGTTTTGCTGAATTAACATTATCATGCTGTTTTTAAACTAATTATTTCTGTATAATTTTAATACAGTTGTCACTTAGTGTACATTGAATTCTGTTCAATGAGATTTTGTTGTGCTGCTCCCGTTTTGCTCAGGGGCACCACAGTAGGTTTGTCATGGGATCCACATGTTGAGCTGTTTTTTCCAACACAACTCCAACTGTATAAGGAGAACAGGACTTGAACCCGGGATATTTTGCATGGGAGACAAGCACGCTTACCGTTTGCACCGCAGTGCCATTGTGTCACAGGAACTACTCTCAAAATATAATGAATTGTACATCATATTGCCACATTAACATATTTTTACTGTATTTGTACATATGTTAATATGAGGAGTTCTGAAAAAAAATCATGTCTGTTTTTGAATTGAGTAGGCTTTATATCAATGAGATAAAAGGGATTCTGCACTTCATTACATTTTCAGAGTAATTCCCACCACTTCACAGAATGGTGGCACAAACAGAATATCGCTGGTTCAAGGCTGTCTGTATCCCAGTCTGCTTTTATTATTTTTTGCAAATTACAACAGTTTTATACTGTAAAATTTACAGTATTTTCTGAAAAGGCATTTACAGATTTTTACTGATTTTTTTTTTTTTTTTTTTTTACAGAATTATTCTGTCACCCACAGCTGCCAGTTTTTTTCCCTCGTTAAAAACAACAGAATTTTTTTTTATCGTGTATCTAATGTTTCTGGATGAGAAACGAGCCCACAGCAGAATCTAATCACAGAACTTTGCTGTGAGAGTTTGTCGCTGCACGCGGTACACCGTTGACTCATTAACACGCTAAACGTGTATCGCTCATCGTAAACAATGAATCTGGGCGTTCGTTGATGTACTGCGTACTGAAATACAGCAGTACAACACTAAAACACACTCAGGTGCACACAGGGCACAGTGGACGTGTTCAGAAGCACACGCACGGACGCACACGCGTGTTTTTAGGTCAGTCATAAAGTGGCCTGTCATCTTTCCCCCTCTGCCCCAATAACGCCATTAATCAGGAAGTGTCAGCGCTGAGATATGGGTCGATAAACAATTTGGTGCTACATGCCTAATGGAAACCGGAGTCATTTAATATTTTCACCTGCTTATAAATCCTAAAGATTAGACGCCGCTTTCTGCAACCGTCCACAAACACAATAACGCAGCACAACTTTGGATCATATATACAGTGATTTATAGAAGCAGCTTCTAGATACAAACCAATTTCCTCCTTCTAGATATCACATTAAAAAATGATTAATATACATGTAACATTTTCCAAGAATGACATTTTACGCTGTTATCAATATGATACTATAGCTACAACGAGGAAGAAAATTAGATACAAACATGTTAGCTGCTTAAACTGTGATTAGAAAAGTACAAAAAATTAAAATGCTGAAATTATTAAATGACCTAATTTTTTAAAACAGTATTTTTACAAACACTGGGTGGCAAACAACCAACATTAGTATCGAGTGCAAATCTGCAATCTGTGCAAAACTTTATGTAAATCTGCCAATTTTACAGCTTTCTGTTGATATTCGAAGAGATTTTTCTGAGCGTCTGGAAGCAACAGAAAAGAAAAATGATTTGTGAAATTTCATCAAAGCCCAGATTTCAACACGTCACATCTCAGCCAATTTTAGAGCCGAGCAGTTAAATGTTTCTCTTCTTTCTTATAGGACTGTACAACATGTATTTTTGAAGTGGGAAATTTTTTTCTTGAAATTTGTTCCACCTGATGCAAAATGACTCAAACGCACAATTTTTCATAACATCTAAATATGAGTTTTATGATCAGTCACTCGTACGCATCATGTTTCATTATTTCGTCGCTTGCAGTTAAGTTTCACAAATATTTTATCAGTGACATACAGTACTGTGCAAAAGTTTTAGGCACCCCATTTAAAAATAAAAAAACAAACAAACAAATGCCCCCAGGCATCATCGTCAACAGAAAATCATATGAAACCCCACCCAACCTAAAAAAAATGCAACATAAAAAAAAAATGAGATTATTACATTTTCTTTTTCATTAATGTAATCAATCAATTACTAATCTACAAACCTTATTTTAAAAAGAAGCAAAAACACAAAAGATTTAGATTTCCTTGTGGCTGTACTGCCGAGTATTTGACAACACAAAGACAGCTGCTGATGATCAATCAATAATAAAATTATTGTAAAAAACCTGATTTTAACACAGCCTGATTTTCTTATAAATTTGAAGAGACACCCTCAAACAAATTGTCATTTTATCACCTCAAAGAATTATTTTTAAAGGTGATATGTCGTCAGACATTTGACATATTTATTGATAAATATGAACTATTTAACAGCTTCTCTTTATTTCAAAGAGAAATTCAGACACATTTAATATGCCTAAAACTTTTGCACAGTACCGTAGTCTGTCTACCGCAGCATATTAGAGTTGAAAGCAATGAATACGAGTTCACAGTGCAGATTGGGAGCTTTACTGGTTGAGCGATGTAACAGTTAGAGCACTCTTTCTGTGACTGGAGAGAGAGTGTGCATATGTTCCGCCCAGTATGTGAATCTGAACTATTCCCAAATGGGACCTGGACCATATCGGAATTGTGCTACTGTGCAAGACTCCTGGAAGTGTGCAAAGCCGTGGTCTGGAAATATTCCCACTTTGCCCCGGTTCGCAAACGGCGCAGAACCCACGTTTACCTGCTGCTTCACCGGCGTCTTAGTCAACTAATTTCAGCAACATCTGTGACCGACTTTCAGACAGGAAGCAGTCATGTGGAAATAAAATCACGCTCCTTATTTGCCCACATGACACGCTCAGAAAGCACGTGGAGTCGTGCACGTGGACTGAAGCCTCTGTGAAGATCTCTGTGACTCACACACACACAAACAACAGCGAGTTTGTATGAAAAATCCACTTAACACTTTTCCTTCTGCGGTTCAATGAGAGCGAATCTCCAGTAAGTGACCATTTCTGCTTGTGTGTTTGCGTGTGTGTTGATGTGCACGGGGTGGCGTGCAGCGAGGCTTCACGTGTTTGATACGAGCTGTAAAACGCTTCCGTCTCAGAAGACTTGACGACACTTTGCCTTAAACCTGTTGGCGTGGACCTGAACGGTCTCTGCGTCCACATACCTCCTTATGAAGAAGGCACAGATGTGATTATGGAGACATCCACACGCACAAAACACGTCAATCTGCACCTGACATGGTCGTCTGACTGGGATTAAGTGGACCAGAGGACACCAAGCCCACTGGCTAATTGTGAGTCAGGGTCTCGTCTCTGTCGGGTCGGTTACCTGCTAAAGCTGTAGCCGCGGACAGAGACAGCAGATTTACGTGACAGATTTTGGTGAATCACATCCAGGATTGGAGACTTCTGTCAGCATTTGGTGCGTGGTGACGGTCTGCACCTTTCATGATAAATCAGCCCTCTGAGACAAACTCTCTCAGGAGGTAAATATGAAGCCAGGTCATGTGACAGATCCGTCGGCGAGGCGCCGTCATCCTTGATGTCGCTTGTGTCATTCAGTCGAGTTTGGCCTCCGTCTTATGTCATCTCTTTCCCCGTCTTTTTTTTTCCCTCACCCCCTCTGTGCAGATGCATGCTGGGATTTCACGCAGCCCACTCACAGCCTGCCCGTCACCTCAGCCACACGCACAAACAAACACACACATGCACATATTCACGCACGTCACATTCCACGCCATCCCGCAGCACGGTAGGTCTGCTTTGCCTGTCTGTCAGCACGTCCCTCAAACCGTCCAGCAGCAGTAGGACTCTATCGGACGGCGGGCTGAAGCTGGCGAGCGCTGCTGTCACCCCACCAGGTGGGAGGCAGCCACACAGGAAGCAGTTTGTTCTCATATATAACTACGTTTTGGGCTTTTGCTGGAGAGATTCAACTGATCTGCTCTCTTTATTTTCTCTGTTAGCTCAAAGGAAATACACACGTGCTGAACTCAAAATCAATAATCATCAATCATCGCATGGACTGGGTGTTGGGTAGGGTTGGGGAGAAATACTCTGATTGGCAACCACCCAGGCAGACCACTGGTCCATCCCCACCTCCCCCGATAATAACCATCTATCTGCTGCAGCCAGGTGAAATGTGGGCGTGTCCTTGGCCTTTTCTAGTTGCTGGGGACCGCAACACTGAGGCACCTGCACAGCGGATCATGCAGAGAGAAACACACCACGTGTCTCCCTAAGTAACCGTTCACTTGACACAACGTCATTCCCGCCGTACTCAAGGATCCTCCAGAGAGACCAAGCACCTGAAAATGCAAGTATGACCACGGCATTATGCAGCAAATGTTTCTGGACACACCCTGTAAATGTAGTCAACAACATTTACCATGGACAGCATGTAACGTGTTAATCAAGAGACTGCACGGGGGGGGGCAGGAAGTTAAGGCAACACCATGGGTGGCCAGTGGGAGGTCTATTTCCCTGACCCACATCCAGTAAGTCAGACTGGTGCTAAACACCTTCATGGTGTTTCAGTGCCTTCCACTCTGCACACAAAGCATGCTGGGATAAGACCTGACACAGCAATGTGACAAGTAGGCAGGCCACACCTACCAGCCTGTGTGTTACCAGTCCGTGTCTGTCTGTGTATCTCAGTCTGTCCGTCTGGGTCACCTCCATGTCCAGCGTTACTTGTCTGGCTAATTAGTTGCACAGTACTCGCTGCCAGACTGAGCACCCATGGATTTATGATGGTGACGGCGACCTGGACCAGAGGGACTGTGTGTGTGTGTGTGCATGCAGGGGGGGGGTACATGTGTCAAGGAGGCCAAAGGAGACACGGCTGTCCTACTAATGAGAGGATGCAAGGTTATTTAGTGCAGGCCGAACCGGTGTCATGGATATGGAGATAAGGCAAACGCTAAGTAATAAATCATTACCCACATGTGTGTGTGTGTGTGTGTGTGTGTGTGTGTAGTAAAAGGGCAACTTTCTGATTCACTCTGTACTTTTCTTTACACTTCTGCAGAAAATGTCTACGACAGAAACATCAACACCCAAACATTCACAATTAATTTGCTTCCGTGGACACAAATCGTAGAATTATTCTCTCCACCTCCACTCCACTGACTCATCTTTTCTTTGTTGTTTTCTGTGCATTAGAATGTGATTCAGAGCTGGAACTGAACACAAGTAGCCTCTGCAGGCGCCGGGGTAAATATCGCTTCTTCGATGTTAAGTGTTATTCCTGAGATGTAAACAACTCGCACAGCATATTTTACTTTTTACCAATACATGACAAAAATGACACCTCGACAGAAATAAACATTGTATGTTATGGAGAAAGAACGCAATATTTGCTTTGAATCACACCTGGTTTTGTATATATATACTGGATTCAAATATAGCCCCAAGTGTTCCCTGTGCAGGGAGTAAGGAAAGCTTAGGGGAATCCCCAATGATGTTTTGGGGAAACCCCAACAACAAAAATAAATATGGTTGCTCTTGGTGGTGAATTTTGTGTGGCAAGAAGACTGAAAAAGTCCATCTCCCCTAAAACATATCAGCCAAGGAAATAATCAACAGACGAAGCCAGCAAACCAATTTAATAGAAAGAAGTCATGTGGTATATAGCAGTATACATGTTTTCAACAGGCTAATATGATTCTTTAAAAAATATGCTAAAGTTTGAAGCCAAAAATACACCACAGACACTGGGGAATTAATAATAATAATAATAATATTTCAATCTCGGAGAAACATCCTGTTTCTGTGGCTGTTGCTTTAAATGGGAAGAAGCTGCTGCTCGTCACGCCCCTTAGCTGTGGGCGTGTCACACAGACTAGCTCGGGGGCGTGTCACGCAGATCAGCTCGGGGGCGTGTCTCACAGGGCCACTTTCTGTGACTCATAACAGAACCATTTTACTGGGACTTTGAAGATGTCGAATATGAAACATGAGCTGTATTTAACTTCAAAAAGATCATTTTTTTGAACAATACGGCCTCTTTAAACAGAATCTTAGCCTTTTGTTCATGTATTTATTTGACAGATCACTGCTTTCTCCTTCCTTGCTATCGCGTTTTTCTTTCTTTCTTTCTTTTTTCTTTTTGGGCAGAGCAATAAGGTTTTAACTTGTCAACTCGATCAGTGGCTTCCAGCAAAGCAGCACAATGCAAACATTTCAGCAATGCAATTTGCTCGCAGCGACCACACGCATCTTCTGCAGAAAATTAATTCCACGTTAGCGTGCTCTGCTCTCCCTCGCTCCGTGTCCCTCAAATACAAGCATATTATTTTTCACCCAGACAATATTACTGCCACACAGTGCTCAGTTCTGCAGCGTATTAGTTATCAAAGCTTGTTTATGACAAAAACAGAAGAAAAGTTATTGCTGACATGTAGATTTGGATCCTTTATATTTATGTTGGATCACAATAAAAGGTTCAGTTCAACAAACAGGCTGATCTGAATATTAATCAGCATGAATCAGGATTCTGTGAGACTGTGGTGGAACCTCAGACCCTGCAGGAGAGAAATATCCTGGGTTCCAGGTCCCAGAACATTTAATGTGTGTGTTTTAAAGCTAAATGTGGTGCATTTTGTTCCTGTAAACAATTTTTTGCTCCAGTCATGATTTAATCATAAATACATTATTGTACAGATATAAATGATGATAACTGAGACGTAGTTTAACGCGGTTCACAAATGGTCAAAACATAAAATCAAACAGAGCATGCATCTGAGCCAAAGAAATAATTAAGTAAAAGTGGTTACCGGTGCTGAAGTGGTTTATTTATTTATTTATTTATTTATTTTTTTAATAATAATAATAATAATAGGCCCTGCGATGGACTGGCGGCCTGTCAAGGGTGAACCCCGCCTCTCGCCCAATGACCGCTGGGATAGGCTCCAGCACCCCCGTGACCCTTAATTGGAGTAAGCGGGTATAGAAGATGAATGACTGAATGAATGAATAATAATAATAATAAAATTCTGATCAGGAGGACACATCGGTATCGTCATGTACAACCTTGCAGCAGAAATATTTAAGCTTTCAGTGGTGGAAGTACTGCACTCAAGTACAAATTTGATGTACTGGTACTTGAGTGAAACATGAGTGTTTCCATCTCAGAGGCAAATATTGTAGTTTTTACTCCACTATATTTATCTGATGGCTTTAGTTATGAGTCACTCTGTAGATTCAGACTAACAGTACAAAATCTAATCGATAAATAAAATCTATTGTTATATCAACAATAAAGCTTTGTTGGTCCACAGGGGAAGATTCATAAACTCCCAACCAGTATGTGAAGTCATAAATAAAATACATCTAAATAAATTAAAATTAGCTGCACATTTACCAGCTGCAATATTAAAGTGATGATCACATTAATGCATCAATAATTATAATCCAGGAATATATTATCCTGATATCAGCCAATCAACAGACAGCTTCGAAAGACTCCAACCATCCACTGTACAGGTGTTTATGGTGTTCTTTCACACAGAGGAGGGCGTGATTTCAGATGTTTACCTGCTGGGGCATAGTTTGGCATCAGGACCCGTTGATCATCTTAAAGGCCTACATGTTGTCCATCCCAGGGACGTATCACATGACCTCAAACTATCAAACTTGGTCAAGAGGCCGTGCATTAGCTCGGATTTATGGTCTAGTATTCAAGTATTTTTAGAGCAGCCTGTAGCCTCCATATAGGTTCAAATACAGCAATCAGTCCTAAATATTGACAGTTTATATGCACTTATTTTCACATTGTCACACAAGCACAATGCACGTGCAACAGCATACCATGAAATAGTGTGACGGCAGCACAGGATAGCAGGTGGAAGGCTCCGGCGAGCACGAGGAAGCAGCAAACCGCGATGATTCATGCTTATTACATCTCTGCACGAATCAGTGCAGCAGCAGATCTAGTTTATAACATTTTACAAAAACCAGCGCCGTATGAAGCACAAAACAACAGCCACACTTATCTTAGTGTTCAGCAGGTTGATGTGAAGCTGCAGTGAATAAGATCGCACCGTGATCTTAGCAGCACGATGACATGACTGTCTTTAATTCATTTACTGTATACAGTAAATACAAACAACAACAACACAACAAGTGCTCCCACAAATAACACAGTCCAAAAGAAAATAACTGTTTCGTTTCAGAAGAATTCTCCTAATTTGAAGCCTCCCTTTAAAGATGCCAAAGATTTTAAGCAGGTTATTATCGTCTGTCTGTGAAGGTGGGAAGCGGAGAAGAAAACCACTTTCCTGTGATCTATGATTCATGAAACCTGCTGTAGAGGTTTTAAAAGCAAAGCCTTGGAGAACAGTTTTATAGAGCATCAGTGAAAAACAACGAGAACAGGCTGCTGCCTTCCAAAAGCACTTCGACTTTAGGAGTGAAAAGTTCTCAAATCAAATCATTAAATGTCTGTCCGGGCAGTCTCGACCTGTCTGACCCATTCAAGGTCTGTTTGAAACCGCCGTTGGTCTGAGCAGATAAACAAATATGTCGCTGTACAATATGCGTTTGCTTCTCTCATCAGCGAGTAAATATTTACTGTTTAAAATGAAGCTTTGAGCCAATCATGGAAGATCACATGACACAGAGTGCCAAAAGACGCAGGTCTTCATTCCAAACGGTCACCTCGCGGATCCTCAACTCAAAAGGAATTCAGTCGTTACTGACACGCCGCAGAAAATCATTGACTGAAGTTCTGTTCGTTCCCGTTTGATCCAGGAACTAAACACGAGCTTTGGTTTGAAAGCTGATTCTGTTTCAAGATCAGTGGTTGGATAGCGGCTCACCACCACAGCACTGAAACCAAAAGCTTGAAACAGTTGGTGTGTAACAGGTCAGGTCTGGGAACAAGCACCATGGACCCGTGGGTCCTGGATAGCAACCAACCATCCAGACAATCGATCCATCCACACCTCTCAAAAGCAACCATCTATCTGCTGCAGCCAGGTGAAATGTGGGCGTGTCCTTGACCTTTTCCAGTTGCTGAGGTTCTCAACACTGAGCCACCTGGATCACGTCCAGAGAAACGCAGCACATGGCAAGAATGTCAAAGCTGACACTCCCTCACGACGCAAGTGATCCTCCTCATCAGAGTCTCCCTAAGTAACCGTTCGTTTGGCGGAAAGTCATTTCAGTGGTACCCAAAGAGATCGAGTACCAAAGACACCCAGTCGTCGCCTTTGGTCACTGGTTAACGTCCAAGTCTCACAACCATACAGTCAGACAGCAAGCACCAGGACCCTAAAGACTTGGACCTTCGTTCTCCATGGCCTGAACTTCACTGCTGAGATAAGATAAGACATACAGATACACTTCTGACGACCGAGTTCAGGAAGTCTGTGAAAACTAGAACTTAGTCTTGATCCAGCACAATCCTGAGGATTCCTCACTTAACATCTCAAGTGCTGCAATCAGGGTATTGATTGAGTCCACAAAGATCACAGCATCATCCGCGAAATCAAGGTCAGTAAACCTTTCCTCGCCAACAAAGGCACCTAAGCTGCTGTTCCCCACATCCTTACCTAACATCCAGTCCATGCAAGCACTGAACAGAGTAAGAGGCAAAACACTGCCAGAATTCACCGGGAAGGCACCGACACTCCGCCCCCACCGGACCGGTGTACAGGCTGGGTAAGATGTACAGGAACTTCTTGGGGATTGTTGGTGTGTAACAACACTTCATTTTGGGAAACCAAAGTGATCCGGCCACTTTCACACATGCATCAAAACACTTTCATTCCAGCAGTTTCATAAAGCTTTCAAACACCGTCTTGAGGACACCCGTCACTAAGTGCCCCGCCTCGCCACGCTCCCTGACATTTGATTTCCCGCTGCTGCTCTGCGCCACGGGTCTGACCTTTTTTTTATTAAAGTGGACTGCAGGTCTGGATGTGGATTGGCCCGGACCCTCAGATCTGCCTCCTGGTGACCTTGTGAACTGCAGGGTCAACCTTCGTGTTGTAGTGCTGCTCAAAGCCAATTTTATCCTCCAGCAGAATGTAACCTTTGACCTCACATGTTTTGACATTAAAGCTTTTTTTCCCCATAAGTGTTTCCACGTTGCTTTTATGACAAGTTATAAAGACTTGTTTTAGTTTGCGGGTCACAGGCGCACAAAGGAAGACGTGACCCTGTCAAAGCCAAGACACGCAGGTAATTTAGAATACATGTGTATTTTTATATATTTTTCTATTTCATATTGACTTTTTACACAACTTAATAACTGTGTTCATCGTAGCACCAACTACATCATTGCATCATTGCTTTACACACACACACACACACACACACACACGCGCACGCACACACAGAATGTTGTGCAAAAGTTTTAGGCATCTATTAATAAATATGAAAACGTTTAACTAGTTTATTCCTTTAAACATTCATCATCTCTTTATGGTGATTAAACCACATTTCTTTTCAGCGATCTACAATTTCAAATAAAATGTAATTGTATTTAATCAGGACGTTACAATTACTTGATTACTGATTGATCACTGGCAGCTGGCTTTGTGTCGTCATGTACCAGGCAGTACACAAACAAAGAAATCAATTTTTAATCAACTGTATAACGAGATGATTGATTACTTTCTTTAATGAAACAGGGAGAAAAAGACAGCGAGATTTGGTGCAATAGCGATGTTTGGACGTATCAAATTTTATTTTGGGTCTTGTCACAAATGAACTCCCATTTTTCCAGTTGGGTCAATTGTTGTGTCCATGTTTGCAAACTCCTGTCAAATCAGTCTGATCTTGAAGTCCAGCCACAAAAAGTCTGAGACACTCAGCGGTCTGAGGCTTCAGCTGAACCCTTCAGGAAGCTACAAGAAGTCTGCAGTCAGAGTTCACAAACTGGGGACTTGTATAGACCCTGCAGTTCTACAGGACTCTCCCACAGGAATATGACCAAGCTCCTGAGATCATATTGTCCAGTGGTGCCGCTCTGGATACTGGAACAGGACCCAAGTTCTCGCAAAGTCAAGGAACACTGAGCCAATTTCATCACGGCTACCAGATCTGAGGGGACCGATACAGTCCTCATAGCCAGGCCTGTGGTGCCTGTGGTCAGACTGAAAATGCCCATGACCACAGGAAGTTCACCTCTGGAGCAGTCATCAATCGCTAAGTGAAGCTGCAAGTACAAAGTCTGTCTCATCAAGACATCACTCACCGTAGTCGGAGTGTAGACTGAGACATAGACAGGACACCCGAAGAATGCTTAAGTCTGAGCCTCAGAACTGTTTGGTTTAGCAGCAGAAATTAACCCAAAATGCAGACAGTCAACAAATGTGGAGTAAAGAAATAAGTGGTTTATTTACCAAAGTTAACAAAGTTGAGTTCAAAAACCGGAACAGTCTAAAACGTCAGGTACTCAGGAGGTGAGTCAGCTGCAGCACAGCGTGTCGAGGAGACGTAGGAACAAAGAGGCTCAGGAATGCAGAACACAGAACTATGTGGGTGAAACGAACACGAACCAAAACGAGAATAATCCAGCCACTAAAGAGAAACTGTGATGAACTTAAATAGTGACACGTAACGAGGAGACGAGCGACAGGTGCAGTGATTGTGCCGTGAATCAGCTGGGCACAGTGACAGACATGCCTACAAAACACGCAGACAAAGTGACGGACAACGTGAAGACAGAACTACAACAAAAACCTGAGTGAGTCTAAAAAAAACCTTCTCAACACAGAGTCAGTGAAAAATAACTAAAGCGGAACTCAAAAATGGCTGAAGGATGAAACAAAAGTAAAGTGACCAAAAGAGAAATAATCGTTGATCCTGTCTGGTGGTTTCTTCAATTCCAGGGAAGAGGACCCAAACAGATTTCCTGTATCGCCTTCATAATGCATGGATGTCCTCTGATGGAAGGCAGCATCAGAGTTACTCCCACAGCGTGATCCCACAGATCTTCTTTTCTGCTGTCAAGCTTTGTGAGGTATCTTAAAGTGGCTGGAGTGCCAACCCTGACACTAAACCCCCAAAAGGAGCTATCTGCAGGCTCGAGGACCACCCACAGTCCTGGATCCAACTTAACGTCATGCCCAGGACAGAAATACATAAACTGAAAAAGTCAAAGCGCTTTAACTGTTTAGCCTGGCCTCATATTCTTAGTTAAGTTAAGCAGCCGTACTTCTACAAGGAGATCACAAATAAAGCACAAAACAAGATGAGAAGTCGATGTGGAGCATCGACATGAGAAACTGTGGTCATGCACAAATAACATCAAAGGCATTGCCAAGCGTTCACGTCATAGTTTTAGTCTTTCGTACGCACGCTCTCTGTGTCAGTCAGCATTGCCCCAGGCGCACCATCGAGTCAAAAAGAACACAGAGAGCTGCACAACTTCGCTGAAAATCCAACACGGTTTAGGTGTAACCCCGTATTTCAGCAGCAGGTAATTCCCTTAATGTGCTCTGTCAGATTTCTTCAAAGCAAGAACAACAAACACACGTGACACTGTGTTGGCAGAAATCACAGCAACCGCTTGATGCTTCAGTTTGATGCTTTTTTTCTCTTCATCTTCACACAAAAAAAAGAGCTTAAATTGCTTAAAGATGAAGCAAAAATACAAACAAATAAAAAAAATCGATATGATGATGATGACATGAAGTAGAAGTAAGTCGTGTAGAGGCCCTGGGGTTGGTGCTCATCCCCGGATACCACAGAATGAAGAGGATGAGAGTCTATGACTCCCCATGGATGGGATTAGGGATGGGAATTGATAGGTTTTTATTGATATCGATGCTATTATTGATTGCCTTATCAGTTCCTGTATGGGAAAACGTAGACCTGCACAGGTTTTCGATGTCAATGCAGCCGTTTCCCTTGTTGCTAGGTTCAGATTTTGATGTCACGATGCCAGACATGACATCATAACATGCCAGCATTGATAAGGGGAACTGATCATTTCTGAGGCATACGATTCTGACGGATTGAAACATTTGGAACCGGTTCTCGATTCCCATCCCTAGACGGGACACCAGTCCATCGTTCGTTCCCCAACTGAGGCTGGTGCCCATTTCCAGCTGGGTGTTACTGGGACGATGCAGATAGACTGTCTGGTCAGGTAGCGTGATGCACAAACCTGGACTCAAACTGTATACTGGTAGTCCAAATCCCACAGCGCCACCGGCTCTGCAATGAAGACACGGTCAGAGAGCTTTTCTTGGTCTACTTCATATTCCCTTCCGGCATCTGTTCACTCCAATTTTATGTAGATAGAGTTTTGAACGGCTGAGTAGGAAAATGCTTTGTCAGTGAATTACACGACATTATCTCACTCATCTCGCTTTGTCATTCTGTCGGCTGGCTGTTGTCAGCAGCTTTGGCTGCTCACCACCACGTCGTGTTGATGGAGCCAACTTTGCACCCTTTGTGAGTCGAAGTGTGACTAATACGACAACACACCTGACGTCTGGTTTACTCAACCTGCTGCTGTTAAAGACATGTCGCCTTCAGTCTCCTTCTTTTCTTTAAGACAAGCCGTCCGAACAGTGTCTGCCAGAAATTTTTAAAGTTTCTCAGACAAGATGACATTTATCTTCTTTTTTTTTTTAAATTATGTGTTACTAATAGGGTTTTAAAAAGGAATAGTTTGGACCATCTGTTATGCTTAGTAATCACGTTATGAGTTAACATATGTCATAGTGTCCAATGGACGTTGACCTTGTTTGGCCTTTACTTTGGAGACCAAGCATTCAACACAGTCAAAACTATTCAATTTATTGATTCTATTAGCTCAACCAGTAATTTGCATCAGTTTTTACCAAAATTGGAGCAACTTTAACTTTTGACCCCTGTACAAACTGAAATTGACCTTTGTCACCATTTTTGCTGTTTTTGCCCCAAAACTCCATAACATTCAGTCACAGATAGTCCAAACTATACCTTTTTCATTCATACCAAATTTCATGCTTGTATCACATTTTGCATGATTTTCTATTATCTGCCGCACTATTTAACTGATTGCCTGACAGAAAGAACCCGTTAACAGTGTCGTGGACATTTTTTTG
>OMMV01191372.1:0-10249 GCA_900302635.1 Chatrabus melanurus
TGGTGAGAGAGGCAGAACGGGTGATCGGAACCACACTACCCCCCCTCAGAGACATTTACACCGGCAGACACCAGAAGAAAGCCAGCAGCATCACCAAAGACACCTCGCACCCCGGACACTCACTTTTCTCTCCCCTTCCCTCTGGTAAATGCTACAGATCACTCAGGTCAAGAACAATCAGACTGAACTGTAGCTTTTACCCAGAAACCATCAGATGTGGCATCCCCCCACCCCTAGAATGACCCACTGTTCACCATTTTTTCAACTGTGCAATTATACACTAGAGCAGGACTCTACAGTAACACTACTACCTCCATCTGCACTTTATACTGTAATTGTATGTACATTCTGCACCTTCTGCCACACTACCCCTTGCACATTTTGTTTTTCACATTTTATATTTGAATCCTGTACATAGCTGATATTTTATTTTGCACTACCTTCTTAATCTATGCACCCTCTTAATCTATGCTGCTACCCTGAGAGTTGCTAAACTGCATTTCATTGTTCTTGTGACAGTGACAATAAAGATCTATTCTATTCTATTCTATTAAATCATGCTGCAATCTCAGCAACAATGCTTTTCAATCTCTCTGGAAAGTTTGGAGTTGACGGTATGAGGTCCCTCTAGAAACACGTGTACGTTTATACAATGCATTCTGTATTCCAATCCTGCTAAACCTTTGATGAAGCCTACACCAAGCTTGGTCCGTACATCAACCTGAAGAAAACTCAAATTTTGTACCAACCACCTCTTCTCGAGACTCACCCGAGAGCTCCTGCTACAACATTCAACGGACAGGCCCTGGAAAATGTGAGCCACTTTCCATACCTGGGCAGCCACATGTCATCAAATGCCAACATCGATGATGAGATACAACATCGTCTCAAATGTGCAGGAACTGTCTTCGGCCGACTTCGTACCGGCGTATTCCAAAATAGAGACCTCCGCAGTGAAACAAAAATCCTTGTGTACAGAGACATTGTCATTCCAACCCTCTGGTATGGATCCGAGACCTGGACAACATACCGCCGCCACCTGAAGACCCTACAGCGATTCCTTCAATGCTGCATAAGGAACATCCTTTGAATTGGCTGGGAGGATTACAGCAGCAACATTAGCATCCTGGCCGAAGCGAAACAACAGAGCATCGAGTCCATCATCATCAAGAATCAACTGATATGGCTTCTCTTGGTGATGAATCTTGGGCGGCTAGAAGACTGAAAATGTGTCCATTTTAAGGCACAAAAACACTACGTCGCATTATAATATCTAGGTAAAATGAAAAGTACAGTATGTATTTTTCCTAACATTTGTCACTTTTATTTGGAAAAAAATAGGGAATTCTGGGAGAGAATGGTGAAATTCTCTGGGGCTTCTTCCCACTGTACTCATCGAACCTCTTTCACCAAATTTTGGGGGCTGTGTGATGCCGGCGTTGAGTTTCAAAGCGTTTTATTCGGTTGACTGGGCTGCTCTTTGGAACATCCTGAGAATATGTGGGATCCCCAAGAAGTTGCTGAACCTAATAGCCAGCCCATACAGAATTGTTGATCATCAGGGATGTGTTCTGACCTTTCAGTGATTGCATGGACTGGGTGTTGGGTAGGGTTGTGGAAACCAGTAGCTTACTATGTAACACGCTGGGACAGGGAATATGGGAATATAGAATCGCACTCCTTCTGTGTGTGTGTGTCCATTCATCCATCATGTTTTTCTTTCAACACTATATCTTATGAACGCCTTATCCAATTTATTATGCATATTATTATGCATCCAATTATATGCATAATCTTATACTATGTTTCCTCACCCTATGAATGTTTGGGCCATCTATCAGTTAGGATTTTTACAACAGTCACTTCAAACACTGTGGACTCTGTACATCATATCATTGTTCAACAATGACAATGAACAATGGCTCGGCCCCCTCTGAGTGTGGACCCCCTCAACAGTGTTCCTGGCAGCATTTCACTTCACGGGTCTTTGATCCTACCAGTGACTACTTGGACTATTAGTTATTTTGACCACTGGACCTTATAAGCTCCTGGACGCATTGTTCATCATCTCTGTCTGTGCATGTTTGAAAATTCTTTGCTGTGCTTTGTCTTATTCATTGTTGTCATTGGTAGTTTGGCCAAAGCAGATGGTCAGCCCTCTGAGTCTGGTCTGCTTGAGATTTCTTCCTAACATCACAAATCATCTAGGGAGTTTTTCCTCACCACTGTTGCCACAGTGCTTGCTCAGGGGGTGGGTAAGGTTAGACCTTACCCTTGTGAAGCGCCTTGGGGTGACATATGTTGTGATTTGGCGCTATACAAATAAACTGAATTGAATCGAATGACTAGGCTTCCCACCCTATGACCTTTTGCATTATCAGTCAGGATTTTTTTACAACAGAGCCACATCAAACATTGTGGACTCTGTACATAATATCATTGTTGAACAATGTCTATAAACTCTGTCCGATTGATTCAAACATTTATTTGCATAATCATATACTAGGTTTCCTCGCCCTATGAACTTTTGGGCCATAATTGCATCGCGCTCAGTCTGTGCGTGCATCCATCATTTTCTTGATTGTGAGTGTGAATGCTTCAGTTACTCTTAATGGAGGATGCTCAGCCACGAGTTGCCTTAACTGAAAATATTGTCTTGGTGCAAGAAAATCAAGAACACAAGTTGATCATTTTGGTTCTTTTTATTTGCCAACACTTATAGAGGTACTATGTGTTCCAACATGTTATTAAATATGATTACCGTTGATGGACATTCAGTATTCATTCAGATCGAAAGACACCTAGGAAGAGCTTATGGAGTCATGAGGTCACTGGACAGAGGTGTTTGGCGATGCCAGTATCTTTGCAGGAGAACAAAAGTCCAAGTCTTTAGTGCACTGGTGCTACCTGTTTTGCTGTATGGTTGTGAGACTTGGACACTAACTAGTGACCTAGGGCGACGACTGGATGTCTTTGGTACTAGGTCTCTTCGGAGGATCCTTGGGTACCGCTGGAATGACTTTGTATCAAACGAGCGGTTACTTAGGGAGACTAAGATGAGGAGTATCACTTGCATTGTGAGGGAGCGTCAGCTTTGACATTTTGGTCATGTGGTCCAAGGCACATAGGTGCCTGAGCGTTGCCAGTGGCTGGAGAAGGCCAAGGGGACGCCCACGCTTCACCTGGCTGCAGCAGATAGATGGTTATTTTAAAAATGTGGGGATGGACCGGTTGTCTGCCTGGGTGGTTGCCATTCGGGACCCTGGGTCGTGGATGTGGCGAAGCGCAGCGTCAGCGCATGCTCCCTAACTTGACTTGACTTGACATTCAGTACAACGTATTAATTCATGTATAATACAATTCAGTATTTAATTTATTATGTGTATATACGCACACATGTTCATATGAAAATCTTCACTTGAATGCATGTAGATGTATGTTGCTTCTTTTTTTCTTTTTTCTTTTTACTTATCCATTTTTTGGACATCCGTGTGATTCCAATTTTTCATTGCATTAGAAAGGAGCCCAGACAAAGAGGAGGAGGAAAGTCTATACAAAGAAAAGTGGATGCGTTTGTGACGACGTGGTGCGTTTGAACCGCACTGGATTAGTCCACGTTCTCAACGTGTGAAAAGCATTTAAATATACATTGTAAGCTAATCAAAATCAAAAACAAACTTCTATAAATTAAGAAAATACGCGTTTCCCTTCACGACGGACTGCACAGCACCCATCCTTTAAACAGGACCGTGTGACGTGTGCTTTCGCCTCTTGTGTTCCAGAATGGTACAGTCCAGCCTATAAAAACGCGGGGAGTCCGGACGATCGTTCGGTTCCATTTGGATGCGAAGGACAGCTGCTGAGACAGAGATGGAGCAAACCGAGCTGATGAAGCCGCGCACTCTGGACGAGCTGATCCAAATCCTGCACCGCATCTTCGAGGGGGATCGCATCGATGTGGATGAAGTCCAAAACATCATGGAATCCTACGAGAGCAACCCCCAGGAATGGATGAAATATGCAAAGTTCGACCAGTACAGGTAACAACTGTTAAACCATTCTCCTCGATATTTACGCAATTTATCACGCACGGGCTGCCTGTTATTTATTCAGCTGATGCACTTTGCGCCGTTTCTTCACAGAATATCGAGCTGCTTCTTGTCGATCTGAGTTACAATCTGTTCTTGCAAACGCCACGAATAAATAAAAAGTCTGCAGAGTGTCCAAACGCAGCCTTTCGTCACACACGTGAAGAAATGTGTTTAATCCGCTTTTATTCTGCGCCGATCCGCACACACGCACTTTATTAAAATGCGCATCTTGGCAAGGAGTCTAACTTTTTTTTATTAACATGACAGATTTGTGCCAAAAAAAAAAGCTGTTGTGAGTTAATGGTAAACGGAGGGAGGGTTTGTGCGCCGTCCAATCAACATTAAGAGAGGCCACACACCCGCAGATTTTTTTTTTCTTCCACGCGTTTTATTCATGTGGCGTGACTGAGTCCCACATTATCCACTCTGATGGACAGAGCAGAAAAAATGAGCATTAACAACCAAAAGAAGTCTTCCTGTCATTGGATGCAGGGAGATTTTATATTTGTAATTTAAAATAAATTTTGGGTCCCCTGATGGATTTAGAGCAGTAAAAAGTAGACTCCCCACTTGGTCTTTTATGTGTTTTTTTCGTTTTGTGACATTAAATTTACATAAATTCATTCCTCTAAATGGAAAAAAAAAAATGCATTCTCATCTCAAAGTGGTAACCAACCTCTACAACAGTTAATGGATTACTTAAAGCCAGTAATCTTTCAACAAGTCAGGTTACTGATACAAGAATCCACTCACCCACACTGTCCTGTAACCTGGTTATACTAACGCGCTACACCTCGCTTGCTCTATTTTCCTGCATTTCTGTAAGCTTGTTTATGTCCTCTTCTGTAAGTCGCTTTGGATAAAAGCGTCTGCTAAGTGTAATGTAATGTAAATGTAAAAGAATATTTCCAAGTTAATATTCACTGTAGTTCAATTAAATCAATCATTACAAAATGTAAAAAGTAGGGCACAATATGTTAACTCTATCTGGCGCAGGCGTCCTTAAAAACTGAGTGGCCATGCAAAAAGGAGACAAGTGAGGGAAGCCACCAAGACACCATGACAAGTCTGAAGAGTGGCTGTCACTTGAGAAAGTGCATATAATTTTTTGCACTATGCTTTACCAGACAAAGCTTCATGGTAGCGGCACAGACACTTAAAAATAACAAAATCTAGGCTACAAAACTTGAGCCTCGATTTCAACAGTTTTTTTTAAAGCAAAGTCCTTCTCTGTTCCATTCTGCCATGAAGCTATGACTGGTGAAGCAAAAGGCTCCAGTTTTGTCTGTATTATTTCTTCAGTCACACGCACTGAAGCTGGTAATGCTTCAGTGTTGTCATGGGTGTCTTGGTGGCTTCCCTCACTTTTTTTCTTCTTGTACAGTTATTCAGTTGGAGGAGGTAATGAGTGATTTAAATGAACTCCAAGTAGTATGCAATGCCTTGGAAATGTTCTTTTATCGACCCCCTAATGATCCAACTGGCTATAAATGTGATGATTAAGTTGTACTAAGAGAATGAGTGATTGTGCAATTTATTACTTTGTGTTTCATATTTTTATATAATTTGGATCATGTTATAGAGCTTTATTTCACTCTGACGTGAGATATTTTTAACAAGTTTCTTGATAATAAAGAAGCCCCTAATTAAAAAATAATTTAATTGCTGCAATAAAACAACTAAACCATACAAATCTAAAGTGGCATTTTGTATAGGCACTGTAAAATATTGTAACTCATTAACAAAGTAGTAGCTACAACACATTAGCTACGTGAAAATCAAAATGATTTCCTCAGCGGTCATTGATAAGGTATCAGCGCTGCAGTTGAGATTAAGTCAAAGTTGAAAGAGGTTTATTATAATTAATAGTCAGTGTGAAGCTACCTGTTTGTTTTTCACTGAAGACTCAACTTGACCAAAATATTTTCCAATTCCTGTACCTCTGGTGTCAAAGTCCTCATTTTGACTCCCACACAAGCCTTCTGTAACAGAACACTAACAAGTTATTAATGCGTCGTGTCTGTTTCTTTTAACACACTTTTATCTTTTTCAGATACACAAGGAATTTGGTCGATGGAGGTAACGGGAAGTTCAACCTGATGATACTGTGTTGGGGAGAAGGCCACGGCAGGTAAGATCTTAACACAAGAAAAAGAATATTTATTTCACAAATGTAGTCCGCGTGTAGTGCAGAACACAATATGATCAAAGTATTGTTTGCATTTGTGTCAGTAAAGATTCCTGGATCACCACAAGTTGTTGTTAATCTAAAAATAACAAAGCTGGAATTAATAAGCTTTTTTAATTTTTTTATAAACAATGATTTTATTGTTCTTTGGTAAAATGTGCGTTATTACGCATCTATTTTGCAGGCTGCTGCTTTCATTCACTGTAGCCTGTATTCAACCAATAAACTCTGTCTTTTATATCATTAGTTTAATGCAGATAACAGAGTCCAATGTTCTGCAGACGAACAGAAAGGCTGTGTAAATCAACATAATGTGATGATACTGATCACGCCGCCCTCTGTCAGCAAATGTGGACTAATATTTGCCAATAGATTAAATGACAGATTAAGCTTTGAGATTTGTTTGATTGAAAATCTAGATTATTATTTTTTTTTTTGATGCACAAGAGTACCGGTACATATTTCTTCACAGGATCATTCACAAATCTTTGCACGATAAGATTAGCAGCTCACAAAACTTATCAGAAGTAACAGCAGAGACCTCTTGCTACAGAGCACACAGCCTTAACATGTGTAACGGCCTATAAAACTAACTCTGGGTACCTGCCAGCGTGGATATACAGTTAGAGCCATAAGTATTTAGACAGTGGCACGATTTTTGTACAACCCCAAATCAGAAAAAGTTGGTATGACAAGGAAAATGCAAATAAAAAAAGACAATGCAGTGATTCTTACATTTACTTTGACTTCTATTTCATTGACGACAGTATGAACCCAAGATATTTCATGTCTTGTGTGGTCAACTTTATTTAATTTATTTATATACATCCATTCCTGCATTTAAGGCCTACAACACATTCCAAAAGAAAGTTGGGACAGGGGCAATTTAGAGCTAGTCATGAAGTTAAAAAAAATTAAATAATGTTGACTGGTGATGTCAACAGGACCTGTCCCCAATAGAAAATGTGTGGAGAATTTTGAAACAAAAAATGCAACAAAGTTGACCCCGTACTGTTGCACACCTTAAGACGTGTTTGCAGGAAGAATGGGACAAAATAGCACCTGAAACGCTTCAATCGCTTGATATCCTCAATGCCAAAACGTCTTTTAAATGTCGTGAGAAGGAATGGCAACATTACAAAGTGGTAAATGCTTTAGCGTGCCAACTTTTTTTAGAATGTGTTGCAGGCCTTAAATGCAGGAATGAATTGTTGTTTCATATTAACAAATGAAATGAAGTTGACCAGAAAAAAAACATGAAATATCATTGGTTAATACAGTTTGCAATGAAATAAAAGTCAAAGTAAATGTCTGGATCACTGCATTTGGTTTTTTTTTTATTTGCATTTTCCGTATCATCACAACTTTTTCTGATTTGGCATTATAATTTTGCCTCTGTACACCACCACAATGGAATTGAAAGAAAACACTCAAGATATGTTTCTATTGCAGACTTTCAGCTTTGATTCAGTGGGTTTAACAAAAGTATCACATAAACCATTTAGGAATTATCGCCATTTTTACACACAATTCCTCCATTTTAGAGGTCATAAGTAATTGGACAAATTATATATTAGAATTATTAATACAAATCATCACTTTTACGGCCAGTTTTCTTTAAAAAGTCAGAGGTAGTATACATGAACATTACCAAGTCACTGAATATGTCTTGGACTTCATTTACATCAATCATTAAGAAAATACAAACTGTATGGTAAATCTTTCTGGAGTAGGCAGTTCTCAAAAACTGAGTACGTACATACATACAGTACCATGCTGTTTGTATTTTCTTAATGATTGATGTAAACGAAGTCCAAGACATTCAGTAACTTCGAACTGTTCATTATCCATCCCCTGACTTGTCTGAAGAAAATCAGCTGTGAAAGTATTGATTTGTATTGACAATAATCCTGAGATTTAGTGTGTGGGCTCTGAAAATGGAGGGACTGTATATCAAAATGGCTGTAATTCCTAAAATGCTTGTGATATTTTTGTTAAACCTCTTGAATTAAACCTATAGTCTACACTAGAAGAACACCTTGATTGTCCTGTCAGCTCCAATGTGGTGGCGTACCGAGGCAAAATTAGAAAAAAATGGTCACTGTCGAAATACTTACGTACCTGACCATATATTTTGAATTTTGTAACAGAAATGTCTGAAAAGGAAAAACAAAAAACCATCTCTCCTTTAGGCTGAATCTGATATATTTCACAGGAAAGGACTGTAGCGTTGCCCCTATAGGCTAAAGGTTATGTGACACAATCAGCTCAGAGAACATAGGAAACGTAAAGTGAGACCACATTCTGACCATATGCTTTGGTTTTTCTTTAACAATTTGCAGCAGTATCCACGACCACACGAACTCCCACTGCTTCTTGAAGCTGCTGCAGGGCCAGCTGAAGGAAACGCTCTTTGAGTGGCCGGACAGTAAAGGACACGGTGGTATGAGGCAGAAATCTGAGAGAGTTCTGCAGGAAAACAAGGCTGCTTACATAAATGGTGAGAACCCAGTGTGGGGTTCTTTTTCTTCCCAATTAGAATTGATCTTGTTTATTATGTTTTTGTACATATTTGCATGTTGAAGCAACGACGGCCTCTGTCAAAGTGATTGTTAATATGGAGAATAAAAGAAACGTCAAATTCCATGTTCAGTCCTTCACAAAATGGGTTGACATGAGGAATGGTATATCTGAAAATCAGACTATTATGTTCACTTCATGAGCACATATGATTGGAATGTGTAATTTCTTAGGACACACAGTAACAACAAATTTTCCAAATGCTGCATTTTTCCCACATTAAATTTTGCAGAGTTAAATCGTCTCTGCAGCAAGTGCATATAGTCCCATTCCAGACAGTGTTACAACCCCAAGTCAGAAAGAGGTGGGGCATATGGAAAATGCAAATTTAAAAAAAAAAATGCAGTGATTCTTACATTTAGTTTGACTTCTATTTCATTGCAGACAGTATGAACCCAAGATATTTCATGTTTTTTCTGGTCATCTTCATTTCATTTGTTAATATATGCATCCATTTTTCAGGCCTGCAACTCATTCAAAAAAATATGGGGATGGTGGCAATTTAGAGCTCATAATGAGGTTAATAATGATGTTATTTCAAACGGGTAATGTCAACAGGTGAATGTAATCATGATTTGGTGCAAAAACAGTATCCACGAAAGGCTGAGTCTTTGAGGAGCAAAGATGGGCAGAGGATCTCCAGTTTGAAAACAAATGTGTACAATACGGAGTCACATTCACAAATGCCACTTAAAAACTCGACTGTGCAAAAAGAAGCCTTTTGTTAATATTGTCTACCTTCAAGATGACACCCTTTCCAAGGATGTCCATGCATCTTTCAACAAGACAATGCAAAACCACATTCTGCACACATTACAAAGGCATGGCTGCAGAAGAAGAGGGTATGGGTACTGGAGTGGCTTGATTGCAGTCCTGAGCTGTCCCCAGTAGAGAATGTGTCGAGAATTTTGTATTGAATAATTCAACAAAGTCAACCCTGTACTGTTGCCCACCTTAGGACGAAATATCTTGGGTTCATACTGTCTGCAATGAAATAAGTCAAACTAAATGTGAGAGTCACCGCTTTTTTTTTTAATTTTCCATACCGCCCTATCAACTCTAATAGAGTTCATTTATACACTCACCGCCCACTTTATTAGGTACACCTTGCTTGTACCGGGTTGGACCCCCTTTTGCCTTCAGAACTGCCTTAATTCTTCATGGCATAGATTCAACAAGGTGTTGGAAACATTCCTCAGAGATGTTGGTCCATATTGACATGACAGGCGTTGCACAGTTGCCACACTGTTACACCACCAGCAGCCTGAACCGTTGATACAAGGCAGGATGGATCCATGCTTTCATGTTGTTTACGCCAAATTCTGACCCTACCATCTGAATGTCGCAGCTGAAATCGAGACTCATCAGACCAGGCAACGTTTTTCCAATC
>OMMV01191382.1:0-12222 GCA_900302635.1 Chatrabus melanurus
TACAGAATGATCCTTGACTCCCTCCCCCCTCCCTCTAATGATTTCCTGTGTTATTTCCTCCTTCTCTTCTTCTTTTGAGGACCAACAGTGAAAATAGTATCTGTTGTGTTGTCCTCTGTCAAATCCACGTGGTTTCTTGGGAATTCCCTTTGACAACCAAATGTAAACAAAACCACGTGACCTCAGAGCCTCGCTTTCACCTCACTGTAACAAACAGGGGTTTTCCCAAAATGGATGTCATGCATTCTCCACAATTTGGGTTCAAACCTGCCAGAAAAAAAGGCTGATTGTGAGAAAAGTATAGGGAATTAAGCGCTATAACTTTGGTGAATGGTCAAGTAGGTATCATTTGTTCTGTCTGTCAACAACTATGAGGGAGCTGTAGCTAAAAGAGGGTCAAAATGGCAAAATTCTGTGGGGCTTGAATCATCTGACCTTTTGCAATCTGGGTATATGCACTTTAAGCGGGGTCGTGTAAGCAGCATGTATGCAAGTTTTGTAATTGCTGAGAACACTGTGGCCACAGAAACCTTGAAAGGTTTATGGTATATGTACAGATCTTGTGACTACTGATCTGTGAACCCTGTATCATGTATTGTACCAAAGTGTGATGGGACTTTATTGCTGAACTTCATGTGAGCAAGATTCATGGAGGCATAACATGAACTGCTGTTTTCCTTTACTTGGCCTGTGTTAACGTATTTGCATGCACATGTATGTGCACATACGTGTTTTGACTGTGACCCCTTTAATCCTGAATCTCCCACGTCCTTCAAATCTCAATCAAGGTTGTCATTAATGAGCATTTTCTCTCCCCTGCTCTCTTCTTCTCTTTAAAGTTTCCTAATTAACTACAAGCACTGCTGCTTAGTAATGATGGATGTGTCGGTGCACATGCACATGTGCGCGTAGCAGCGCCACTCGGCGATGAATAACTCCAGTAATCTTCTCCTCTGGTTTGATTAGTAACACCTCAAAGGTGGTTGTGATTCATGTCAGGAGCCATTGAGCCATTGGGCTCATCTAGTCACGTCTTGTTATTATGATTTTTAACTTCATCAGAGTCACATTTGCTCAAGTTTCTAGCTGCAATAAATTTTGAGGATTCATTCATTGGTTGGGGAGAATGCTGAGTGATTCACGTAGCATACTAACACAGTATAATGAAAACAGAGCCTGGTACAATGTGTGTCTTATCTTTCTGAAGACAGTATGTACACTCTACATTCTGCAGAGTGGCACACTGTTTGGTCGCACTTATAGAAGGAGGTGAAGTGGGTGATAAATAGTCTATTAGTCCGGTGTTATGTAAAAAAAAAAAAAAAAAAGCTGTAGAACAAAGAATGCAGGAAAATGGCTTCACAATTTCCTCCACCTATGTCTAACTGTTGGTTTGTTAATTTATTTGCAAGATTAAAGTGAATTGGAAAAGCAATGACTCAATTTTGCTGTTTATTCAGGAGTCTTTTTTATCATTACACGTGTGTTTTTCTATTAGTCAGGCAATTCTTGTCACTCTACACAGGATCCACTAACACTTGCACACTGGGAGATTTGAAAGTCTCAGTACAACTGTTCCACAATAGTTAAAACCTGCAGGTGGATGATGGAGTGAAGGTGACTCAGACTAAAATGCAAACTACCAGTGCATGACTGCAGTATTTGCAGCAGTAGAGCACTTATCAGCTTATAGAGATGATGTGTAAAAACATTTGATAATGGATGGAGTACGTCATGTGACTGAGTAGTGTGGCTCCAGTTGGCTGCCTGAAATTACGTGCTTGCAGGCTCATCTCACTGTATATATATACACTCATCGGCCACTTTATTAGGTACACCTGTTCAATTGCTTGTTAATACAGATGGCTAATCAGCCAATCACGTGGCAGCAACTCAATGCATTTAGGCATCTAGACGTGGTGAAGACGTCTTGCTGAAGTTCAAACCGAGGATCAGAATGGGGAAGAAAGGGAATTTAAGTGACTTTGACCTCTGACATCAACAAGGCATTTTTGTCCACACAACTGCAGCTCACTGGATATCTTGTCTTTTTCGGACCGTTCTCTGAAAACCCTAGAGATGGTTGTGCATGAAAATCCCAGTAGATCAGCAGTTTCTGAAATACTCAGACCAGCCCGTCTGGCAAAAACAACCATGCCATGTTCAGAGGAGAATGGGCAGACTGGTTCAAGATGATAGAAAGGCAACAGGAGCTCAAATAACCACTCGTTCCAACCAAGGTATACAGAATACCATCTCTGAACGCACAACACGTCCAACCTTGAAGCAGATGGGCTACAGCAGCAGGTCCAACCCGTTACTAGGGTTACTATATATGAAGAGTTCATTTGCAAAACCCTCAGTCAATTTTTGTTAAATGGAGGAAAATGCAATTTAAAATGGGAATTTAAAGGAAAACGTATGAGAAAATCCACAGATTTCCATGCATAAAATGAAAATTCTATGTTGAAATTCTTTAATATTTTGCACACTGGTAAGTTACCTTAGCAGTCAAGTGCATGTTGGCCTCAACTAAAAATTTGTGGTTTTGGACATAAGGTGCAGTCACACGATGCCGTTTACCCCAGCAACTGGTGAACGAGGTGAAAGTGAGAGAAAAATTGCCACATGTCGGTGAAAATCACGTTCCCGGAGTTTGTTAGCGAACCTCAAATGCCGCACGGCATTCCACACCGTGAGCCCAGCTGAGGCTGGCCTTAGCCAGCGCTCCATTAGAACAAGTGGGACCTTTGCCAATGTGGCAACGTGCAGAAGAGGGGTTCAACACACTGCTGTCCAGTGATTCTGAGCAGGCAGGGCGAAGCAGCGCCCAGCATAGACGATCGCACCAGTAACTTTGGCTACCGGATGCTACCGAAGCTAACGAAGGCTACTTTGGTCATAGCGGAGATTAACTTTCTCTGCCGGTCTCCAACGAAGCCACAGGCACGTCGGCAATCGCCGAAATATTTTTAACATGTTGAAAATTTTGTACGCTGTCATCAGTGGCTACCGGAGACGGGAACATCAACCACACTACAGAACCTCCCTGGGTTGACAACCACCCAGGCAGACAACCGGTCCATCCTCATCTCATGAAGATAGCTATCTATCTGCAGCTGCTCGGTGACACATAGGTGCCTCTTGAGTTTTTCCAGTTGCCTGAGTCCTCAATACTGAGGCACCTGCACACTGGATTGTGCCCAGAGAAATAGACCGCATGGCAAAAATGTCGTACACTTCATCTGAGTTTCCCTCAGTAACCGATCATTTAACACTAACTCATTCCAGTGCTACCCAAGAATCATCCAGGCAGACCTAGTACCAAAGACATCCAGTCATCTACTTAGGTCACTGGTTACTGGTCAGTTTTTTTGGGGGGGTGGGGGTTAATCTAGGTTTATTCCAGGTTATCCAGCCCAGGTTCAGGAGTTGTTATTTCATATATTAACTCTGCAGGACAGTATTTTAATAACTGTTCTCAATAATTCAGGAACTACTGCACTCCTATATGTGGAGGGTGTCACCTGCTAACCATCCATGATTCAAATTGATGCAGATCTGGACCAAGATCCAGATCCCTGTGGACTGCTGATACTTTTTTGGCAAGCAAACATCTTTCTGTCCA
Source organism: Chatrabus melanurus (assembly GCA_900302635.1). Classification (NCBI taxonomy): domain Eukaryota; kingdom Metazoa; phylum Chordata; class Actinopteri; order Batrachoidiformes; family Batrachoididae; genus Chatrabus; species Chatrabus melanurus. The sequence continues at coordinate 3,629 of OMMV01191382.1, forward strand.
GATCATTATGTGTGTAAGCTTTAATGTTAAGTCAATACTGCTGATCCCCTTTTGCATTGAGTTGATGAGATGGCACAAAACAAACTTGAATTTGATTGTGCAGAACTTAATATCCAAGAGACCTGGTGCCATGAGGTTGGAACTCGATGCTCAGTTCTCGTGCACAGTAACAGAATGTCCAGTTCAGTGCACCTCTTGTGTGTTATTGTTCATAAACAGCAACCGCATCCACAATGTCACCAACGTTTCTCTTTCTGCCTCTTTTTCAGGTGTTGCGTCCAGGTCGGGTGGTTACCATGGAGAGGCTGTTGCTGTGTGTGATGCTGGCAGTTGCCATGGCAGTGCGGGCACAGATCTGCCCGAAGCGCTGCATATGTCAGAATCTGTCACCCAACCTGGCAACGCTCTGTGCCAAGAAAGGTCTACTGTTTGTACCACCAAACATTGACAGACACACGGTGGAGCTTCGGCTAGGTGACAACTTCGTCACAAGGTAGTAATTTAGCATACGTCTAATACTACAATACATGACATGTAGTGTGTCCTCCAATGCTGCAGTACCTACTATTGCAGATGATACAAGTACTATTCTAACACAATACTATGTGGGTTAATGAGGTGCTCAGAGTATTTGGTGTTCTACTTTTCTGATACCACCAAAAATTGTGATCTTCTCAAAACTGCAATAAATAAATAAATAAAACAGTTTTAAGAGAAGATGATTATCCCAAAACGGAATTATACATGTATAACATGCAGTGGTGGTGATAACAAAAAAGGTCTTCTTGGATGATAATTGTGAAATAATCATTCACAGGGAAGTGATGCTCTTCTAACTGGTAAAATTACTAAAACCAATTTGCTGTCACTTGAAGAAACACTAATTCTCGCCCCACAAGGCGTTCGCTCTTAATTTGTGAAGATTAACACACTTTGCTCCAAACTGGAAGGATGGCACGAAACATCTGTGAAGTCATCAGGCAACATTCGGTCGCCTGGAGCTACTCCGGCGAACACGACTAAGACAATGAATATGTGGACGTACCGCTGCAGCACTTACGGTGGTTTTTTTTAGATGCCACGAGCACGTAATCTGCTGAAGTCACACACGTCACAGACAATGAAGCAGCTTAATGCTGTCTCCTGGTGACATTGCTGTGGTTCGTAGCTATTGGAAACAGCTCCTCACATTCACAAATATTGAATAAGCTGCTCAGGGTAAAAGGAATATCAAATGTGAATTTTATTTTAACTTCAATTTTGCTTGTAAATATTGAATGCTTCTTTGCATGAAGGATGTCTTTTCACTTTGCCATGCCTTCATAAGCCACATCCAGCATAAGATATGAAGGAAAGATTTATTTTATCTACAGCCACTATGTGAGGTAACCTTACTCAAAATGTCAAAAACCTATAGGATTCCTTTTGAAATTTCTATAGAATTCTATTGGAAAGAGTTCTTATAAAGAAAGCAGTCTTATAAGATTCCTGTAGTCATTTCTATGGGGTTTGATCCCTGATCACACGACAAGTCTGTGTCCTTGAACAACACACTTCATCTGCATTGTCTCAGTGCACCCAGCTGTAAATGGGTACCAGCTTTGGCTGGGGAAGTAATCTGCATTGGACTGGCGTCCCCTCCAGGGGGAGCCGCAGACTCCCAGACTCCCATCCGCTTCATGCTACAGAATCTGGAAATAAGCACCGGTGCCAACGGGCCTCAGGGCCTATGTAGGACTTATTTCTTCTTCTATAGGAAAGAGTTCTTATCAGGAAAGAGGTCTTAAAAAGCTTCCTAAGGGAATTCCTGTAGGATTCCAATAGGAATGAAGTCTTGTAAGATTCGTAAGGTAGTTCCTATAAGAAAACCTATAGGATTCCTATTGAAATTTCTATAGGATTCCTACAGGAAAGTGGTCTTGTAAGATTCCTAATGGCCCTTTCACACTCTGACAATTGGCCCGGCGTTTGCCGACGGAGAGTCAAAAGTTGAATGATGTCAACCAGTGCCGGGGGGCCGGGTCGGTTGGGTGGCACTGGGGTTCGTCGTGGTCCCGGAAACATTTTCAACACGCTTGAAATCTTCGATGTTCATGCTGGAACACTGGCAGGAGTTAGGCTCCGTTGCCACTATGTCACCTCTGCTAGTGCTCCGTTACAGCCCCGTTCGCCTCCGCTGGCCAAACTCGGAGGTCATTCGGTTCCTGGAGCCCGGAGAGGGTGGACGGCCCGGAGAGGCTGCGACAGGAGTGTGAGCTTGAGATCCCTGAGGTGGCAGGTGATGAGGTTGCAGAGTTGCGTTGAGTTTGTGTGGGCTTTGGGTGAGCAATCAGCTGCGCTGCTGCTCCACGGGGTGCGCTGCTTGTGCGCGCACCCTCCAACGGCGAATGTTGAACTGCGTCACGGTAGACCGGGCAACGCTGAGCTACATCGACCTGCGTTGAAGACAGGAAATTTGGACCCATGTAGCGAGCCTTCTCCAGCATTTCACAGAGATTTTTGAGAATCTGCTACGTCGGAGTTTTGAGTCGGGTCATTCAAGTCTGGTGACAGTGAAGAGGAGAAATGTTATTTCTTCTTTAGTCTTTTTTTGGAATTTTTGGTGCTAACAGGGGGCTATTAAGTGGTTGCACCATCATTACCATTCTTGTTGTAGACCGTGTAAAGAGAAAATATTTACATCATGGCAGACAGAAAGCTGGATCCAACACTTCCTCTAATTTAACCCCGGTTTTCTGTGCCAACAGTGTAAAGAGGAAGGATTTTGCAAACATGACACGCCTGGTGGATCTTACCTTATCTAGAAACACCATCTCGTACATCACCCCTCATGCCTTTGCCGATCTGGAGAACCTCAGAGCGCTACACCTCAACAGGTATGTTTCAAGAGGTCACATTGATTTTTTTTTTTTTTTTTGTACCTACCTTTGTCAGTTAAATCTGGATGTGGTTTTATGTACATCTCTGCAGTAACCGGCTAACGAGGATAGGCAACGATACATTCAGCGGGATGTCGAAGCTCCACCACCTGATCCTGAACAACAATCAGCTGGTACTTATTCACCTGGAAGCGTTCAATGACCTGTTGGCACTGGAAGAACTAGACCTCAGTTACAACAACCTGGACTCAATCCCATGGGAGGCAATCCAGGTCAGGATAGCTTTAAAACTCACCAATGTTTCAAATCTGTTTGATTGAAAATCCCATGCGCATTAAAATAGCTATATATTATTCCTGTGCATTTTTTAAACAACTCTTTTTTTAAAATTTTTTATTTTTTTATTCCATTCTTCAAACAACCAGAAATGATCATTTAAAGAACAATTCTATGATGGCTGTTTGAGGCACCTTTGTGGGTTCCTTAAAGAACCGTTTAAGGAAACGGTTCTTCAAAGAACCTTGTCTTGAAAAATTCTTTGTTCCAGTTAGCACCTTTATTTTTACTTTTCTTTCTCCTCTTCTCCTCACTTGTTGTGCTCAATCTCAATTATTCCTCTGCCAAATGATTTCAAATCCAAAAATATGGACGTCTTATTGTTACAAAAGTCTAAATGGCAATAACGTTTTGGTTCTTCTTCCTACAGAGAATGACGAGCCTCCACACTTTAAGTTTAGACCACAACATGTTGGACTTCATTCCAGAGGGAACCTTTTCTCTTCTCCAGAAACTCAACCGGCTGGATGTCACCTCCAATAAACTCCAAAAACTACCACCAGATCCTCTTTTTCAGCGAGCACAGGTATCGGCAAAATCTTTTAGAATTCACATTGACTTTTCAAACATATATAAATGTGTGCAGTGAAGTTTCTCTACTGTGCATGACAGCATTAAAGCAATTTTATTTTTAAGATACACTGTCAGTTTCAGTGGCGGCTGCTGGTCTTTCAAACAGGGGAAGCTCATTTTACGTGTACATCATAAAATTTGTCATTTTATTTATACATAAATTTTTTTTGCTACTGTGCTGCAGCACATTGGCGCTGCCTCTGCTCAGAGAAAACACAGCGTAGAAAGAGCCCAAATGAAGAAACCAGCTGTTGTTAGCATAGCATAACTTTCCTGTTCTGAACCGGAATGATAGTATTTACCAATTATGAACTGAGCCTAAAGTTCAAACAGGTACATTTATCCGTTATACCACCTACCTTTATCGGATTTTGTTTTTAACATCGCAAAGTTAACACTCCTGTGACCAGTCTCGTGAGAGCGTCCTGCCGAACTTTGAACTTTTACGAGAGTTTGAACACGCGGAATTGGCAGCGAAATAATATTAACTCGCCCGATTCATAACGTTAAAAGTCAAGCCATCGACTGGTTCACAGTATACTGAGGTCAATTAAGGGGTCCGTGTATCAATGTGGTCATATCTATTACTTTGAAATCAATATCCAATTTGTATCAGTTAATTGTTACACTCCTAATAAATATATATGTTATGTCACATATGTAACATGCATTCGCCTAGTTACAGTAAATAAATCACTCAGTCAGATTCCAGTCACGTTTTTTGCTCAGTGCATTTATATCAAGTTCTTTGGCGTTTTAACCAGACAGGTTTTTTGGGGGGGTTTTTTGTTTTTTTTGGGTGGTGCCTAAAATGACATGCCAAAGGTAAACCAAGAACAACCACACAGCAATCTGGCCCGTACACAAAATCAGGACTTTTATGACGCTCAACAACCTTGGTGACCCGCCAAGTGCAAGCAACCTTGTAATGATGATCAATGTCAGAGTAAAATTACCTAGAAAAGAGAAGGGTATAAAACTTGTGCTGTCATCTAATTTTCTTAATCGATGTTTAATGATGGAGAAAAATGTGACAGTTATGCCACCACACGAGGACATGTCCCCTTTTTAACAGGATGGAGTGACATTATTCTTTTCCAGATGTGGTCAAAAGTATCTGATCCATTACCTAAAATTAGCATCTATTAAAATTAGTAACACTGTTGATGTGGATTGACAGGTGAATATTACATTTATTAAATATAGTATGAAACTGTGCTTTCTTTAATTTCTTTCATTAACAGGGCACACATAGGATGAACGGGGTCTGCCAGTGAGTGAGTGGGTCTGCCAAAAAGTAACAACGTTAAAAACCACGGCATATCTTTGAAATTTTGGGTTCTGATAGTTAAATGTGCGGACCAGTTCACCTCCAATTTTGGGCCATGTTGGCTTCTTTTAATTTGCAAAATAAAATAAAGACAGGCGGCCTTATTAAATTGGTTTTGAAGCTTTGTTGCTTACCGCTGGGTCCTGGTGGCCACTGTTGCTTCTTTAGAAAAGAGGGATGTGAGACGCTGCCGTGTTCCTTTTTCAGTCCATTACAAGTTATTTTGTGGCTGGTGTCACCCAAAAGATGACCATTTTTTTAGAATGTATTCCTTTTATTAAGTTGTCTGAAAACTTGGTTTAATGACGATGAATGAACTTCAAACATTTGACACACTTCCTATTTTTTGTCATTGTTGTGTGAAGTTATAGTTTTTCTTTGAGTAATTCATTGCGGATGTACTGCAATATTTATTCGCTGACAGAGAGAGAAAACGGGAACAAGGAGAAAATGAAAAAATTTACACAATTTGGAGGCACAACATGTAATTTATCTATCTTTGCACCTCAGATAAAAGATGTTAACAACAATGCTCCGGTCGTTTCACTTGACCAGGTCCTGGCTACATCAGGCATCCTGACTTCGTCTATGTTTGCGCTGTCGTTCGGTGGAAACCCTCTCCACTGTAACTGTGAGTTATTGTGGCTGCGACGGCTGAACAGAGAAGATGACCTGGAGACGTGTGCCACGCCCCAGCACCTCTCTGGACGATACTTCTGGTCCATTCCTGAGGAGGAGTTCCTCTGTGAACCTCCGCTCATCACCAGATACTCCCACGAGATGAGGATCCTCGAAGGGCAGAGAGTTGCACTCAGGTATCAGCGTCAGTTCTTATGTGAAGTGTTGTCTGTGGTTCATGAAACATGTCTGTGGTTTATTATTATTATTATTGTTGTTGTTGTTGTTAGTGTTTAAATTTGCCTTTAGGAAGAAGAAATTAAAGAGGCCGGAAAACTGTCAGGAGTACAAACTCAATGTGCTAATTTTCAGCGTTTTCTCTATCTGTGATTTGTCATTTTAATTGCGAACCCTTCAAAATTTAAACCCCACAACCCATCAGTGGGTTTGAAAGGCATGTTTTCTTTTTACAAAAATGCCAAAATTAGACCATTTATCAGAGCCATAAACTACAAATATAGAAATAACAATTGGATTGTCAAATTTCCAGCAATCATGAGCTAAAAATTGTTACTAGTCATCCTGTTTCAGCAACTAGTGGCACTTTTGTCGCAGGCACGGCATTAGTAGCACCAAAGTCCCAACTAGCCTTGTTTTTGATGCACCAGTGGCACCAGTGAAAGTCTTAATACATTATATATAAACCCCAAATCAGAAAAAGTTAGTACTGTATGGAAAATGCATAAATAAATAAATAAACACAGTGATTCTTATGTTAGTTTATTTTAATCATCTGTTGAAATTTGACAGTGTTTTTCATTATTTATTTTCATCTTTGTTTCCGACAATAAAAAATGAAATGCCAAAACTAGACCTTGATAGTACATTGACACAATCTTAACCTCAAACAGATCCCAATTAAAGAATTAAAAAATTAAAACTTTGGATGCCCTGAGATGATCCAAATTGTCAGTATTCATGCATAATTTGTGCATTTTACAATGGATTGTAAATTTTCTGAAGTTTCTTCATACATTTTGAAAGTTGAAATCCATGTTGCTGTATTATGGATTTCCACGGGATACAGACAGCATGCTTTACACTGCAAATTTAACATGAAAGACGAGGTTTTACCTGTGCACAACACAAACCGTTTTCTTTTAGTTTCATGTGCAGAAGGAAAATCCTCATGGAAGTTTTATTTAATGAAGCATGATAAGGTGCTGTAATGTGCTGGTTCTACACCTGCTTCTGACAGCTAAACGGGGTAACAGAGTGTAAATAACAGCACAAGCAGCATAATGGCGAGAGCAGTTTTTCACCTGAATTCAATTTTCTTATTTCAGTCCACAAAGCTTTCCTCATTATCTTTTAACAGACTCATTTCCTCACTATTTTGTCTTTTCACTAATGCCTGTGGTTTGGTATATTATGTTTACAAGGTGCTCTAGAACACATGAAATGTCCCACTGCTCATTGAAGCACATGACAGGGACATCAAGCTGGAAATTTTAAGGAGCAAACTAAATCAAAACAAGTCTGAGAGATGATAGTTACTTAATTTGCATATATATTGGTCACACTCTCACAGTCATGATCGATGTTATATTTTCAAATACAGACCGAAAAAAATTAAAGGAAAACCCTGTATAGATGAGTGGAGAAACACACACGAATGCCCCCGTGCACAGGGCACGAGGGGTCAGTGGACGGATTGATGAGAATGAAAATGATGTGAATCATATCCTGTGGCCTTCACAGTCACCAGATGTCAGTCCAGTTGAGAATCTAAGGAAGATTTTCAAACCAACGTGCGCTCTCCACCATTATCAAAGCACCTTCTCCACCTCTGCTCCTTGCAACCGCACCACTCTGTCCCATTCCCTTTCATTTATGTACATATACTCTGTCTTGCTCGTACTGATTTTCATTCCCCTTCTCTCCAGTGCATACCTCCAGCTCTCCAGGCTCGCCTCAATGTGCTACTTACTCTCACTACCGATCACAATGTCATCCACAAACCTCATAGTCCATGGAGACTCCTATCTGATCTCGTCCATCAATATTGCAAACTAGAAGCAGTGCCTAAAGCCCCGCAGGTGGGATGTCCCAGGGTGGAAGAAACATGAATCAACCTTTTTTTTTCCACAGAAACAAAACAATCTTTTTTTATTACTTAGTCAATACACAATAACTTTCATATGAGTTAAACATCAAGTGGCTATCATAAGTAGTTCCTGAGATATTCCAAAAAAAATGTTTCCCTAGCAACCATTGTTTAACTCAGCAACCATGTCAACATGGCATAAAAGCCCATCCAAAGACCTTTCATAAGAGCCAAACATCCAGTCTCTATCTTAAGTAGAAGCTGAGATATTCAAGAAAGAATGTTTCCCAAGCAATTATGGTTACCATAGCAACCAAATTGACATGTCATGAAAGCCCTTCCAAAGATGTTTCATATGAACTTAACATCAAGTCTCTATCTTAAGTGGTTAATGAAATATCAATCAATCAATCAATCAAATTGTATTTATATAGCGCTTTTCATACATTAAAAATGCAACACAAAGTGCTTCACAGAATTAAAACATACAACAGAAATACAACAATTACTAAAAATATGACCAAAGTACAGAAAGGTCACTTGGCAGGACATCATAACAGACAGACAGACATGGGGTCGGGCCCCCGGTGGAGTACTGCTAGGTAGTCTGTCCATTACATGGGGCATCCCACAATAAGAAAGGGTTCAGAGCCGATCCTTGATGTAATCCTACCTCCTCTTTGAACCCGTCTTATTTCCCATATGTATTATCTTTTAGTTTTATTCTCCTGTTTTAATAGAACTAATAGTT
>OMMV01191416.1:0-17497 GCA_900302635.1 Chatrabus melanurus
GCCTCAGGTTCGCTTCCGACCTGGTCCTTTCTGTGTGGAGTTTGCATGTTCTCCCCGTGTTTGCGTGGGGTTCCCTTCGTGTGCTCCGGCTTCCTCCCACTTCCAAAGACATGCAGGTTAGGCGAAATGGTGACTCTAAATTGACCGTAGGTGTGAATGTGTTTGTCTGTCTATATGTGGCCCTGCGATGGACTGGCGGTCTGTCCAGGGTGTACCCCGCCTCTTGCCCAATGACTGGTGGGATAGGCTCCAGCCCCCCTGTGACCTTAATTGGAGTAAGCGGGTGTAGAAAATGATTGAATATTATAGTGACTTGGAAATGTTCATGTATCGATAATCCGACGTGTCTCCAAAAAAACTGGCAATAAAAGTGATGATTTACGGTCAGTTCATTAAAATGTGCTAATAATTGTGTGATATGCAAATTTTATGTCTGTATTTTTTATTATTTGACTATTTACAAGTTTTTGTTGTTCTTGTTTAATAACTTTGAACATTTTATTTATGAACGCTGAGGGCTGCCATTAATCGTGACCAGGACGTATAGAGTACGTTTCACATGAGGGCACATTTAGAAATATTTCATGACCTGAGTAATATAAATCACAGAGCTTTGCTGTGAGACACTTCAAATAACAACTGCATGCACGAGTGTTCTGTAATCATTTCCACAACTTAAATACAGCCTTTCTACATAAGTCTGTGTCTGGTTGAGGCAAAAGAGGCACAGCCCACCACCAGCCTCAGGGCGGCTCCGTTGTGGCTATCGCAGTGGCGAAGGCCGGACAGCTGAGGCGGTCGCCAAGAAGCTGTGCCTCTCTTTGAGTGCTGCACTTCAGATGGGTGCAGCCATAAAAGAAAGAAAGGAAAAAAGGGACAAAAATATCCAGAAAGTTGGCTCTATAATTGGCTCAGTGAGCACGGCCCAGTCGAACGCAGCAGAAGCCACCAGTGAAACTCTACACTTTGCCTCTGGCAGATCCTCCCACTCTGTTCAACCATCCACAAGGTTGTGAGAATCACCTCAGTTTTTAACACCACTCCACCCTGGACTGTCACCCTGGATTCTAAAACCGTCCCGTCTCGGTCTGTGGTGCCGTGAAGGCAGAACATTCTGGATTATTATCAGCGGGTAATGATGCTGCCGCGGTGCTGATCCAGGGTGAGTGCTGGAGGCAGAAAGTCAGACACCTCCAAGTGACGCCGACTGACAGGCCAGGTAAGAGGAAAACCAGCATGCGGTCATTTCTCTGCTTAAACTGGAACTATTTATTGCTTTGCAGTTTGGAGCTGTTGTCTCACACTGTTCAAATGCTCTATCAGGGAAAAGAATGTTGGACCCACTTTCTTTTTTGGGGTTGCACTCGCTAAAGAGGCAGTTTCTGTTTTTTCCATTTTGGGAATGATAAACGACGCTTCTGTTAGAGACATCTACCTCGCAGTCCCAGGTCTACCATTGAGACAGGAAGTGGAAACGGGCCTGATGATGCAGACCCACTGTGTGTTACAAATCTGGCCTCGGGTTTAGATGATGACAGAAACAAAGCAGCTTGTTTTTAGCATTTTGTAAAAAGACCTCCTGAAGGTGGTTTAATTCAACAAAACATCAAAACACCCAAACATTTCAAAATATCGACTTGCATGAAAAGTTGGACAAAGAGGATTAGGATCATGAATGCAAATCTTGTTTAGCTGCAATTTTATTTGGGGTTTTGCTAAACTGAATTATACAGATTGTACATTTAGACTAATTGGGGAAATTAAGGTGATTTATCCAATGGCCCCTTTCTTATCCTTAATAGCACCAGTAAACTAGCAGAAATAGCTCAATCAGATAAGGCTGCAGCCTGCAACCCACATCAAATAATGTTCTTTTTATTTCCCAGGCTGCACAGGCCAACTCACATTCAACAGATTGCTGTTTTCCTAAATGTGTCCATTCATAGTATTTCCTGGGATCATTGTGGAGCCATAGGTGAAGCTTGGGTGGTGGCTTTCAGATTTAATCTGGTCCCAAAGATTTCTACACAAACTGATGGCAGAAAGAATTTTTTTTTAATACATTGACCCACAAGCAGAAGCGGCCTTGGTGGCCACCAGACCCATAGTGTTGCAGAATGGTGCAGAATATCAAAACTATTGTTCTTTTTTGGGTGAAAAGCACCAAAATTGGCACATATGTAACTCTTCATGTGCTCTTCTGGCCGAGGGGCCAATGGAATTTCTCTCCAAGATGATGTCCAATGTCAAAATGCCGCCAATGAGGAAAATACCACATTCTTGCTTGTTTAAATCATTCATTGCTTCTAATTGTTAATGTTTCATGCCCATCTATATGTTTATCATGTTGACATCAATAGTGATTTATTTTTAAGACATATCCAAAATGGGCCCTGCGATGGACTTGCGACCTGTCCAGGGTGTACCCCGCCTCTCGCCCAATGACTGCTGGGATAGGCTCCAGCACCCCGTGACCCTTAATTGGATTAAGCGGGTATTGAGAATGGATGGATGGATATCCAAAATGGCAGAAAACAAATCAAAATGGCCACCAAATTACTACCCAAAAGGTTTATACAAAGTGTGCAGCCTGTCAGGATGTTTATGCAGAGACCTGGAGTTGAAGCACGACTCAAGCTTATTATTATTTATTCAAGATAAGTGGCTGAGATACATCAAATATCTCAAAATAGATCTTTGCTCTTCTTTACATCATACCCTGGGCACTAGAGTCCCAAGGTCACCCCTGGGCCACCTTCCAGTCCTACATTGTTTCATGTGATGCACGAGTTCATGTGATTCTTAATGACGCTCACAGTTCCCACGACACTCGCAGTACGATGTACATGCCATCCCTGCCTTGACGCACTTACATTGACCAAGACGTCCTCTGTCCACATTACAGCTGCACTTCAAAAGGTTCATAAGTATCACATAACACATATATCTATGTTTAAATTTTAAAAAATGAGCACATTATAAACATATATGTGTTCGTATTACTGGTTTCCACGTACGATTATGGCCATTTTGAAAATGGCAGCCATATTGGAACAAATGGATGAAACTCAATTGGCCCCTAGACTAGATTTTTTCAGTGGCAACTCTGTATATGTGCCAAGTGTGGTACTTTTCACCCAATGTGAACGATTCTTGCACCATTCAGCAACACTACCAGTCTTTGGAAATGAGGTATGTAAAATGATACGTATATTACATAAGCAATGTGGATTCTGGTGCATCAAAGTTAACCTAATTTTCACATATTTTTTTTCTTGTTATGTGCTCTTTTAATTTGGAAACTTACAAGACGATAGTAGTTACTGTGTTAACTAACGGGAGGGGGTGGGCTCATTCATTCAATCACTGCATGTAACAGGGCACATGCCTAGGCTTTTGTCAACACCTGGGAAAATGAGCACATTGCTTCAGAAAATGATTCACTATTATGAAACATTCAAAAAAGAAACTAAACGAAATAACTGCTTGAAAAAATGAGTGTTTAAAACACTGAATTATTTTCTGAAGCAATTGTTGTCTTTGTAGTGTTTCGAGCATTTTAATTAAGTAAGCTATTTTCTCAAACAGTTGGTTCATTTGCAGTTTGGGCATTGTGGAATACAACCAGTTTCTAAAGTAATTGTTTCATCCAATGAAATGATTATTCAGTGATCTTACCTGAGCCTCATAGCTGTCCAGCAACGCCGCTGTTCACTGAGTCATTATAAGCCGATTGCCGATGAGGGGCTGAACAAGTCCCTAAGCGCCTAACTGTATTATCGGCCCTTTTAAAATTTTTATTGATATTTAATGAGGCAAACATGCACACCTTTACCTCTCCATGGTACCAGACACTTCAAATGACATTTTAGCCTTCAGGGGTGACAAGAAGTGGTTTACTGGGAGTATTTTTAGCTTGCCCCGTGCCATTACATTATATAGCCGTTTAGCCTGTGACGGTGTTTGCGTTCTAATTCAATGCTGCACCAAGTAAATTCAATTTTGTCCCGGGTGAAAAGATAAAGTCTACAACTTCTAAAAGTAGAGCCCAGGTTCAGATGTCAAACATCCCCTTTAAGATAGCACTCATTTACACATTTTAAAAAGTATTTAAAAGTCAAAATTTTCAATACTGATTCAACTCTGAAGTCGATTAAATTTGTAACATTACAAGGCAACGTGAGATCAAACAAGCAATTCTGGGTGCCATGAGAATACAGCAAGGTCCATAAGTTTTTGGACAGTGACACGGTAGACCACCACAATGAAGTTGAAATAAAATAATGAATCACAACAGGTGGCTCGGGTGCAGATATTAAAAATTATGACGCGCATGTTGCTTCAGGAACTGTGGAGAAACAGTGGAGATAACCTCACCAAGCTATGAACACCTGCCAATTAGTGCTAACGGCGCTAACATACAAATGAAATAATACTAAAATTTTACTCAATAGAAATACTGGAGCACAGACTTCTTAGATGGTCTTTTAGTACCATTAAATGCACAGCAAGCCATATTATCTCAGATATTTGTAATAAAATGCTCAGAAAGGACCAACATGGTTGAGTCCACAGCAGCTAGCAGTCACTGCTTACGACTTCTGCTAGCGGGCGGCTGCCTGGACCCGTCGGCACACTAGCTGTCTCTCAAAGCGACCAATTCTTCATACCTTTACGGCTTAAACTAGCTTAAACTGATGAGTTATGTAAAAATTCACCCCCTGTACCGTTGCCATAAAGGGGAAACTAGCTATAGGGACCAAAATTGTTTTTTATACCAGGCTGTAAGCATCTTTATTTCTGCTGTTGGAGATTAAAGGGTTGGAGAATGGAGATTTTAAAATGGGCTATTGGGAGTGACTCACTTTTGGAGCCAGCTTCAAGCGATCATTCAAGGAACTGCAAGATTTGGCACTTCCATGTTGGCTTCATTTTTCAGCACCAGAGGTTGCCGATTATGCAGTATCATCATATGATCATATGACGTCAGAACTTTATTAATGCCATGGGGTAAATTGTATAACGTGATAACGTACACGCTACAGGATATCCTCCAACCAAAGGGTTATGGGATCAAATCCTTCTTACTCCTGTCTGTAAGGCAAAGTGTACTTGAGCAAGGCACCAAACTCTAAATCTGTCCTGGGTATAATGTTAATCTATAACCAGGTCTGCGGCTAGTCCCCTGCATGTCATCCCAAAGGGCTTTGTGGTAAGATTAGCACTTCCAGTTTGAAACCACACGATGGTGGTGCTAATGTGTCATCCTTTTTTGATGGGGCATCATGCAACTGTCCCTCAAAATGGACTTAGTGGGTATATTCTTGAATAGAGATTTAGGGTTTGATGGATTTGCAATTGGTAAAGAAATGCACAAATGCAATGGACATATCAGAGCAATGATTGTACAGCACACTAAAGGACTTTTCAACCATGAATTGCTTTCCCAGTTGTCCATAAGTCAGACATTTCCCGGCCTCCCCCATAACCCCCCGCAACGATGAGCCCATGTTATGGCTACTGTCAGTGACACATCAGCTCTAACAGCAGCCATCACAACCACAATCCGCGTAAGAATAGTTCATTGTTTATGAATCAAGTTTCCGTCAGAGCCACCCGCGCACAGCGGTGTGATAAATTCACATAACAGAGGCGGTGGATTCACAGGGAAACTAAAAGCGACCTGCGCAACATTTTAAAACCTTGAAAGGCATCATTGTGGTGAAATGGTGCACTGCAACATCAGCAAACTGCACACTCATTTTTCTTTTCCTGGCTGGTGGGTGGAGATGTTAAAAAAGAAAAAAAAAAAAGTAAGTTCCAAGATTCTTTGGTGTGTTTTCTGTGGAAGGAACATTCGTTCGCTGCCACAGAAATCTTACAGCTTTCAATTATCTTAAATAATGTCTTTGCACAAGACTGCATTTCCAACTAGCAGCAAACATATCAGAAAGAAAATCCTCCCGTATGGAAATAAGAGAAATTCAATATATTCGATTCATAGCATTCAAATATTCTTTTACTCAATTTTTATTTAAATATTTTACACAATGCCATTTTGACTTTTTAAACTTCTTCAGGAATATGGAGGCTGTTATTATTCTACTTCTTATCGTAATATCAAACCAATTTTGATTGTTTCATTTCTACTCCATTGTGGCGGTATACAGAGTTTGCCACTGTCCAAATTTTTTTGGGAAGTAAATGTGAGGCATCATTGTAAAGCGCTTTGAGCATCTGCTAGATGGAAAAGCGCTATAGAAATGCAGTCCATTTATTTATTTATTTATTTATTTTGTGTTTCCTAATTTATTTATCTATTTTTTCTGTCTTTTGATTGTTTGATGTTTTACTACCCTGTGCGCCGCCGCATGAGCATGGTATTGTAATCGCTCCTGTGTGTGTGTGTGTCTGTGTGTGAACAAAATAACTAAAAAACAGCCTTTATGAGTGTATCAACAAAACACTCCCATTCCAACAAAAATCAAATGTGATTTCTCCCCAAGTTTCATTAAAGAGATATTAAGTTACAAACTGTTTTAAAAAAAATAAAAATAATAACAAATAAAATGTGAATAAAAATAATTTTGCAGGTGTATGGAGAAGTACATGACAACACAAACACAGTTTTCGATAATAACTAATTATTAAAAAGATTGTAAAAGCATGAGTAAATACAATCCAATTTTAAATTGAAAATAAAGAAGTGATGTTGTTTTACTACCTAAAAGAAATTATTTATTTTCAAATGTCCTTTAAAATGCAGTGAGTGAATAGATACATAAATGAGTTCATCCTCTCATTTGTTGACATGATTACTCAAAAACAATAAATTCTATCATCTTGTAAATCTCTAAATAAATGGTATATAATAATGATAAAATGATTAAAATTCACTTAACTTTGATGCTACACATCAATAGAATAAGCAAATTTGTTTTGCTTATTTAATATACCACATACCTGTCTGCCACCTGCTGGACATGGCTGGTCTTACTGCAAGGAATTATGTTGTCATCACATGCATGATGGAACTTAGGAGCAGGTGTGATTGAAGGTAAATGTTGCTTGGATTGAGCTTGTTTGTCAGTTTCTTTCATTTCCAAAGCCTTGGTCTGGTGGCCGCCAAAGCCACCACTGCTGATTTAAAGGTAAAATATGGTTATACATTTTACTTTTTTATATTTTATTTAACATTTTATATATTGAAGAAAATGTGCCCAAAACATTTTGCACAGGACTGTATCTTTGTGTGGATTTGGTTAAAACCTTCATGCATTGATGTTGAAGCTGATGTTGAACAATGAACAGATCCACAGTGGGAAACCTAAAATGTTCTGAAGAAGAGCATTTACTTTTAATACACACAATAAAATTTGTCATCAGCATTTAATTAACCCATTCTAAGACACATAATCCAACCATGAAGAGCAGTTGGCAGCCACAGTCTGGTGCCCGGATACCAACTCCAGGTCTAGAGACACTGCCTTGGGCAAGAGCAGTGAAGGAGCATGAACCTAATGATTCATTCATTCATTTTCTGAAAACGCTTATTCCAATTAAGGGTCATGGGGGGGCTGGAGCCTATCCCAGCGGTCATTGGGCAAGAGGGCCAACGCAGGGCCGACACATTTAGACAAATAAACACATTCATACTCACACCTATGGACAATTTAGAGTCAACAATTCACTTACACACACACACACACACACACACACACACACACACATATATATATATATATATATATATTGCTTTTTTCATCAATTTTTCTTTATTTTAATATTCAATTAACTATTTACAAACTTCTGTGGAATAAAAGTCAGCAGATTTGTTGCTAGTCACTAGATAGGATTTTTAGTGGCTAGGGAAGTTCAAAAGGTTGATAAATCTAGCGACAAATTCACTAAATTGGCAACACTGGGCAGAGCTGGAACAGTGTTGCCAAAAAAATCTCACCAGAAGTCGCTATTGGCTCTCTGAAATGTTGCTAAAAGTCGCTAGATTACATGATGATGTAATCACATCTAATTTGTATATGGTGGGAACCTTCTCTTGAAGGTTGGATTATTTTATTTGCTTGTTTTGTTTTTTTTTTGGTGGAGTTGGGTGGGGAGGACTGGAGGGGACTATATAGCGGTAATTTTGTTGTTTTTGATTTTTTGCTGGTTTTGTAATTTTATTATAGTCAACTAACTATTTACAATCTGACCAGTTTGTGTGGAATAAAAGTCGCCAGATTTGTCGCTAGTCACTAGGTAGGATTTTTTAGCCGCTAAGGAAGGTCAAAAGTTCGCTAAATTTGGTGACTAAGTGGGTAAATTTGGCAACACTGAGCTGGAATTGAACTTTGTCTCTCTTTAAACTGGCTTTGTGGGAGTGTCAGCCAAGCCCTCACTACAACAGGAAATGGGGCGTGGCTAGCAGTAACTCTTTTATTTAAAGTGACAGGCACAGAATCAGGCCGAACACCTGAAAATAGGGTCTTTTTAAAAATGATTTAGTGTCTATCAGGATTTCTGCTTTTCAGACATCTGGTGACCTATAGTAGCTTGCCGAAAAGCCGTGAAATGACATTTTTAAAGAAACACTTCTCCTTTTCTGCCTCGTGGAAAGGTATTTGTTTTGCTATAACAATTCAAAGGAATAACGACACTGTGTGGCTAAAAAGTGTGATTTGGGACTCTATTTTCATCTTGAGCTGCTATGAAGGACTGTCCGCCAAGACTTGACTTGGTTTTAACTTTTCACTGATCTTTCCACAGACTGGATAGCTTGATGGTGGTAATTTGCTGAAGACATCCACAAAAAAAAGATCACAAAAAAACCCCAAAAAAACCAAAGGGCTGAAATGGAATTACGACTAGGACTCAGGATCACCTTAGTCTTGGTCATTTTGGCCTTGACTCTCTCTGGAGAGAGAGTGGAAGCACAGAGAGCAGGTAAGACTATTACTTTGGGACAATCTGATATCGTAGTACTTTTCATGATGAGTAATTTTAATAATCTTGCTGTATCTACACATTACAGGGTGTAAAAATGTCCACTATGACTTGGCTTTTATCCTGGATACGTCATCCAGTGTTGGAAAGGAGAACTTTGAGAAGATTCGACAATGGGTGGCCAACCTGGTGGAGTCTTTTGACGTGGCCCCTGACAAGACGAGAGTCGCTGTGGTGCGCTACAGCGACAGACCCACCACTGAGTTCAACCTGGGGAGGCATGGAACTCTGGAAGACGTGAAGCGAGCCGCCCACATCATCCGCTACCTTGGTGGAAATACAATGACTGGGGATGCTATCAGCTACACCACCGACAACATCTTCACAGAGCGGAATGGGGCGAGGCCCACGGCCAGAGGCATTCAGAGGGTAGCCATCCTTCTCACAGACGGCAGAAGCCAGGATTATGTTCTGGAGCCCTCGAAGTCGGCTGCCAAAGCTGGTATCAGGATTTTCGCTGTTGGAATAGGGGAGGCGCTAAAGGTGGAACTGGAGGAGATCGCGGCCGAGCCCAAGAATGCCCACGTATTCCACGTGACGGACTTTAATGCCATTGACAAGATCAGGGGCAGGCTGAGGAGGAGGCTGTGTGAGAGTAAGTCAGAAAACGGGCTCAGTGCCAGCACATCACTCGCAGTGAACGCTGCAGTCTCCCTTTTGAAGCAACAGCCTCACTTTGAAGAGCATGCCTCACCCTAAATGTGCATTTAATCAAATTAGACTCTTATTTTAACCTATAACCGTGCAAAGAGGAATGGCCCACACCACAAAACCCCACCCCAACCACAAAGACCTGCTCCACATGCATGCTACACCATCACATGGCTTCCTCTGAACTCATCCTGACACGTGTGATGGGGCTGGTGCAAAAATTGGCTTCAAACCAGGACATTTCTGTGGTAGAGCTGCCTTTTTGACTACTGTTTCGGTGCACAAATGTTTGATGCGTTGATTTTACAAGGCCAAGTATACTTTAGCATACAGTATATTTTATTGTTGCAGAGGATGTCTGTTGGGAAAAGTATCTGAGCATGTGTGTTTGGAGAAGGTGTATACTTTGCATTCACAGCACTTGAAATTCCGACCTAAATTTAGCCAGGAAAAGGTTGCCTTAAGTCTTTTGCTGCAATCATCAAATGGAACAAGAATGCACACTCGTGCGCCGAGCATTCCCTGCCTGTACTTTGTACTACGGCATTCAACCAAGACCTAACCTCCGGTCATGTTAAATGAAGCAAACTCGGAAATGGCAAATCTTGCAGGTCCTTGAATGACCATTGAGTATGGCTCCAAAAGGGAGTCACTTCCCATAGAAGCCCATGTTAAAATGCCCAAATTTAGAGGACACCGTGGTACAAAAAAGGGTTCTGGTCTATAGCAAGTTTCCTCCTTCATGATAACTGTACATGATGTGAATTTTTTCCATAACTCGTCAGTTTAAGATATTTTAAACCATAAATTTATGAATAATTAGTAGCGGGGTCACTTTGAGTGGCAATGTAGTGTGAGCCATGTCTATAGCCCTGCTAGCAGAACCCCGCTAGCTGCGGCTGCTAGCTGTTGTGGACTGACTGTATCTGTCCTTTCTGAGCATTTTATTACAAATATGTGAGAAAATATTGTTTGCTGTGTGGTTAATTGTCCTAAGGGACCATCTAAGAAGTCTGAGCTCCAGTGTTTCTATGGAGTGAAATTTTTGTGTTATTTAATTTGTATTTTATCACCTTAAAGTGCCTGTGAAGTGAAATCCAATCTGTGTTTTGAAATTGTCAAACCACAGAAAAACATTTTATTAACCACCTAGCCGAATTTTAATGATTAAAAATATCGCTAAGTAGATAAAATTAGGTTTCGTGTAAAACTGAGCATCATTCCCTCTCTCTGCTTTCTGACGGTGTGGGCGTGTCGGCTGAAGGCACTGAAACCACGCTCAATTGCGTGGGGAGGGTGTGTGGGCAAGTTTTTTTTTTTTAAAGCTTTATTGAACAACACGGAACATACAAACACTCAGCGAGATTTAAAAAAACATTCCATAGTAGACAACAATACACCATTTGAAAGTAAACAAAATAAATAAAACAAACAGGGGGTTTAGTACAACCGTTGTCGAACAAGACTTAAAGTTTGAGCGGGATGACCAGAGATAGGTTTTCTTCTTCTTCTTCTTGTTTAACGGCGGTTGGTAACCAGCGTAAAAGGTGCATTACCGCCACCTACTGCTCCGGAGCAGAGATTCAAATCGGCTCCTGCTTTAAATAGGCGTATGCCAATCAAACGGCAGTGCGGAATGCAGATCGTTGAAGCCACCGCCCACAAAAAATCTGTGGTGAAACACAGAAATCCAGTCAAACTCCAAATTAAAAAAATACACATGGTTCAACACATTTTAACATATGATCAGCAAAGCACGTCTAACATGTATAATGTGTTTTGAAACAAATCTCTGAATTTCCTTTACAGGCACTTTAAGCATGGTTAGCAGGTATCAGAGCAACACTATTTGAACTTCAAAATTGCTTTTCAGAAAACCTACGGGTGATGTCATGGAGGGTTTGTCCAGTATACAAAGTCTATGCATTCAACCGGCTTAGTGTTGTCGTGATCACTTTCATACATAATTTCGGAGATATTTGCTTGAAATAGTAGTTTCTTTTGTCTTTTGTGTTCTGATATTGTATTTGAAAAAAAATTGGGATTTGGATAAATAGAATATTGGTGGTTTTGCTTTCCAAATTTCAAGCTGGACGCTGTAATTTGTGGAGAGTGAACATTGATCTGTTTCTTGTGGCTGATTAATTGGGGTAGGGATATGAAAAAAGTGTCAGCCGATACCATAGACTGTATATTTACTGGACAAACCATGCATGATGTCGCACGTAGGTTTTCTGTAAAGCAGGTTTGAAGCTCAAATGGGGCAGTGCCAAATGTCGCCATCTTGGCAGTTCCTGACTCCGCCTCAGTGGCGGCGAAACCAAAAAAAATGGGTAAAGAGGTGGAGCATGGGCAAGACTGGTGTGAAGCCCGAACACGCCCCTCATCTCAGAGTTACAAAACAAGCTAAAGCTAACAGGCTGTTCTTGGTTCAGATAGTTTTTAACACACATTTTTATGCAAACTGGGTGGTAGTTTTCATAACGGGTGGATTGGGTGCACAAATTAAAAATTAGGACCGGCTTATTGACTTTGTAACCACGGTGAAACACCAAGTTGTCGATACCAGCTAATTAGTGCTAATGGTGCTAATATGCAAATTAAATCACACTAAAATTTCACTCAAAAGAAATACTGGAGCACAGACTTCTTAGATGGTCCTTTCAATTAACCCCATATTATTATATGGGCCATATTATCTCAGATATTTGTAATAAAATACTCGGAAAGGGCAAACACGGTCAGTCCACAACAGGTGGCTGCCTGATCCGCTGCCACACATTAGCTGACACTCAAAGTGAACTCACCCCCAATTTTTCATAACGTTAGGGGTTAAAATATCTTAAACTGATGAGTTATACAAAAATTCACATCCCAAAATAGCTATAGAGACCAAACCCATTTTTTTGGTACCAGACTGTAAACGTTTATTGTTGCTGTATAGTTGGAGGTTTTAACATGGGCTTCTATGGGGAGTGACTTGATTTTGGAGCCACCCTCAAACAAACGTTCAAGGAACTGCAAGCTTTAGCACTTCCGCGCACTGTTGCCAACTATGTCCAATAGGAAGTAGCTAATGCCTCCTCAAATGGTCGCTAAATGTCGGCAAGTGGCGCCATGCGCTGCTTTGCATATTTATGACGTCATCACGTTACATTCGCATTCTGCCAAACTGTTCTCCTAATCTGTACTCAGTGGCCTACTACCATAGGATATAACATGCTATAATTTGCCACAAGTTATCACAAACCTCCGGTGATTGTCGACCCGTCAGTATTGTAGGGAAGGAGGTATCTGAAAACACGACCTTGTGTGCCACAAAACCGACCTCAAAAGTATGATATTTTTAGCTAATTTATTGTCTCTCAGCAAAATACTCAAAAGTTGATGCAAGTTCCCGCTGGTCAGCAGTATTTATTTTGAGGACTTTTATGATGAAATGTCAGAACGTAAGGACTGTATGTTTTGTATTTTCAAAACCAGCTTTTCTTGTGGAGTGGCAGAGTTTAGCGTAGCTTACCTCTGTACAGTGAATAGCTAAGGTTTGACAAAAAAGTCGCTAGGTGCTTTTTGGAAAAAAAAGTCGCTAAAGGGGTCTGAAAAGTTGGTAGATCTAGCGACAAAGTCGCTAAAGGGGTCGTTAGATCTATTGACAAAGTTGCTAAGTTGGCAACGCTGCTTCCACATTGGCTTAATTTTTCAGCACTGGATGTTGTCCAATATTGGAGAAAAAAACCCTGAAAAAACCCTACATTACAATAATCTGTACTCTGTTCAGGAAAGTGGGCGGTCCTTAGTGAAACCCGATCATGCCCAAATTCAAACTTTTCTGAGATCCACTCATTTTGGATGGCTGGTTCAAATTTGGTGAAAATCAGATACATTTTGTTCAAGTTATTATGTGCACAACAAAGTGTGACTGTTGCATGTACACATGGACACACACATATAGATGGCATGTAATTCCATATCCCCCACTGACTGTAATGAAAAACAGAAATTATATGATTGCATGGTTTGGAATAAAAATAAGCAACCAACAGTCCATTATAATACTATACTATTACTTACCTACTAATACTATACTACTATATATATATACCACTGTAATATAGAATTATAATATTCATTATATTACACCTTAAAAACAGATTACACCGAAGGAAGTGTTCATTATTTGTCAAAGGCAAACTGATACTGCGTTTCTTCACCAGCAAAGCATTGACCTCTGACATTCTTTTCATTGATTTTCACGCCGACCCTCAGGGGTCAGTAGAGCAGGCCAAAGGTGATAACACATGCTGAGGTACTAAATTCAGAGCCGAATGCAACGGACAACGAAACAAAAGTGGAAACATTTCAGGCTTGTACAACATCTTTATTCTGTGATCTCTAAGCTCTCCATTCGTCTCTAAGTATATCAGTGGTCAGCATAACTGGCTCCCTGAGCAATGCAAGCTATTTTCACCCAGAAAATTATAGCTGTAATGTTTCAAGTGGGTCCGCAGCAGCCGCTTCGCTGTCCACGTTAAACATTTCCCCCTTTTAATGTATAGGTTTAAAAATGGACGCTTTGTTTATTCTGTGTTACACTGATGATTAGGACACGTGCAGCCTTTCTTTATAGGCTCCAGACATCACACGCTTGACTTTACTCCACCTGTAATCTTATTCACACATCCTAATTGCAAACCTTTTAAGTGTGACAATTCCAAAGCCACAATTCCAGAAACAAAAAGCTAATATGATTTAGGAAATGAAAAAACAAACGGACTCGGAATGTGTTTGAGATATTCGTCTTCAAAGGACAGATTTTACTTTGCTTCCATTTTAGCTCTCAGCTGGATCCCAAAATTATAGCTTTAATGCCACAAGTGCAGGGAGTAGCTCAGCTAACTAGCATGCTAAGTCACAGGGCTGTGCAAAGAGGCTGACGCACTTTCATTCATTTGCAGGATGGTCATTTTTGGTTTATAAGCAATATAAACCAAGTGTCCCTTCGGGATTTGAAGACCTGCCATTAGCACTTTAAAAAGGCTTGAGGACAGACGAGAGCATACTCCTGCAGTTCAACTTCGAAACAAACAACCATGAAACTGTGGCTAGCATAGCACACCATTTGTGCTACTACTAAACATCTATGCTAGGGGGTCCGAAAATTAGGCCTAAGTTACTTTTAAGGGACCCACCCTAATAGGCAAAAAATACCCCTAATTTGACCCAAATTGTGACTCAATTCAATAAATTTTAGCACTGCAGGCCCATAGAATGATACAAATGGTTTAATTCATAACATTCTAGCACCACAGACCCTTTTTTCGGCCTAAGTTACTTTTAAGGGACCCATCTTATAAGGTATTTCATGTTTAGAATAAATGTAAATTTATTTAAATATTGAAAAATTGGAACAAATACAAGCTTAGTATTGATAAATATATAGTAAAACCCAAAAAATGTAAATATTTTATTATTTTTATAGCTTTGAAGTATGCTAAAATGACACTAAAACATGGGAACCCTCCTAATTTATTTAACATTTAATAATAAATAATTATAATAATTTTGGGGGTTTTGGGGGCTTGCCCCACAATTTTACAAATATCCTTACTTGTTGGGTATTTTATAAATGTAATGCATATTGAAATCCATTTTCCTAAGTTTGAACTCTATTTTGATCCATTTTACTACGTTTGAACTGCATATAACCATTTTTAACAATTTTCGTGCCAAAGGACCTTCGGACCAGTGGGCCTTCGGACCAGTGGGCCTTTGGAATATTGACTAGTCACCCTGTGCTAGCTACTAAGGGGTCTAGCTTCCCGCAAAGTGGCACAGAGTGCAAAGTGTCATTGCTAGTTTGCACCCAATGCAGTGGTCATTTTTTACACCCAGCACCCCCATCGTCTAAATCATGACACCACTTGCACTCATGTGAGCGTTTTTGGTCTAAAAATGAGGTGTGGTCAGGCGCAGAGCTGGCACGTTCATATCATCCATCACAAGAAAGCATTTGTGCCTTAGACTATGAAAAACTTGGTTTAAAAGTCTGGTGCTTTCCCGCGCTATATTTAAAGAGTGCAACACTCAGACGTGCCTTACATAAGTGGATTCATTACACACGTACACTCTGCGCACAGCGATGCACAATAGGGCACTTTAGGTCCATAAAACTTAATTGAAGGCAAAAATTAACAATGAAGTAAATAATAATTAATGGAAAAAACAACAAAACATTAATAACTCAGGTTTGTTTGATATCTCATGTACCATATTTTAATGGTGCTTTTCTCCCGCCCCTTGGCTGTGTGGAGATCAGGTGGAAGAACAGGGAACACACAGTTCTCACAGGGGTCTGGACTTTAAACATGGTTCGAAATTAAAATGTAAATATTGATAATACATCATTAAGATGTGTAACAACCCAGGATATAATACAAAAACACATTACAGAACAGAAAAATAAAGGTCATGTTTGAGCCAAAGAGCACAATGTGCATGCATGACAGAAAAAATACAGTTAAGGATAGACAGACCATTTCTTCCTTTCTTACCTTAAAAAGTACTGCAGGCGACGAGTCGCGGTACTTCAATTCATTCAGGAATTTGTGTATGAAGTCCCTCTGAAAAACTGAAACAGCTGCACTTTGGTCAATGAACAAAATCTACATGCATAGCACTGGATGCCACCGTATTAATCGTTGCAGTCACTGTACCTTCCAGCGTTATATCTATAGTTCATCCAATAATGTGGAGCATTAATCCAGGCCATTTACACTCAGCGCCCTGGTTTCTGTTGATATTTCCTGTTGCTTCAATAGCAATGTGCACTCGGACATGGCTCGAATTTGCACTCATTTGTGCCACGCATCAGGATAGAGCCCTAAATGTCGATACTAGCTAATACATGTCTTTTTTGCTGCTTGTATTTTCTTCCTACTGAAGGCTTTGCATGCAACAGAAAAAAATGCTTATCAGCAGAAATCCTGAGGTTAAAAGTTTGTTTAACAATTTTTATCGGTCATTTAGGAAAATTACAGGATTTGGTGTTAGATGTTTGTCAGATTCATAATTTATTGAGAAACTTGGAGAATGTATGATTTTTACACATCAAAAACAAAGTACTGCACAACGGTTTTTAGGCACTCTAGAATTTTCATTAAAATTTAGTGTTTGATGTTTTATCCCATTCATAAGTGATCGGCTGCAATCACTGGCTGAGTGTGGAAGTATTCTTGAGCAAGATACTCAATCCCTAAATTGCTCAACCTCAAGGTGCATTGACCATTTTGATCCAGCACAAAAATTGGGATAAAAATGTGGACAAAGATTAAAAGAAAAAGTAAAACTGTCCAGCATAACCCAGTCATATTCCGTGTCAATAAGGCCAGCTCAGTTTCTGAGGCAGTCAGTTAAAACAGGGAGTTCCACCATTTCAAAACTGGATTAGGTAAAGATTAAGTAAACCCTGAGGCCCATCGGGCTGGTGCTTATCCCAGGATACCAAAGTGTGAAGTGGATGAGAGTCTACGACTCCCCCTGGACAGAATGCTAGTCCATTGCAGGTTACTTCGCCAGCCAAGACTACCCATTTACAGCTGGGTGGACTGGGACAATACAGATGAAGTGTCTTGTCCAAGGACACAAACAGGTAGCATGAAGCAGACACTTGGACTCAAACCCTAGTCTATGGATTGGTAGTCCAACTCCTATCCCATAAAGCTACTTGCTCTGCATGGTAACTATAGCAACTATGCATTTTCAAAAAATAAATATCTTGTAGTTATTAGCAATTGAAATGAATGAATCTGAATGAAATTTCCTTAATTTTGTTTTATTTACGCAC
>OMMV01191419.1:0-10537 GCA_900302635.1 Chatrabus melanurus
AGGGGTCTGGGTGCCTCATAACGTACGAGTAAATCTGAGATGTATTTAGGCCCAAGACCATTTAGTGCTTTATAGACAAGTAACAAGATTTTAAAGTCTACCCTTTGACACACAGGAAGCCAGTGCAGTGACTTAAGCACTGGTGTAATGTGCTCCACTCTCTTGGTGTTGGTGAGGACTCTGGCAGCAGCATTCTGGATGAGCTGCAGTTGTCTAATTGATTTTTTACTCAGGCCTGTGAAGACACCGGCCTTAAATTTCTGCCTCACCAAAAACTACACTGTTCTAAAAACTACGGCTGGGACAACTACTGAAAATCAATTGTTCAGTAGTCGCACACGAGTCGAGTTGTCAACGGCTAGTCTTGAAAAATGAATAAGGTCAAATCTAAGCAGTGAATCTAAACTGTCATACTATTAGATGCAAGATATTTATTCAAAGGCCTTAAGTGAAGGGAGTGCTGGCTACTGGTGGATGTTGGCCTGTTTGGGTTCCTGCTTGATCTCTGCAAGGTACGTTTTCTCTGTTTTTGATAGCTGTGCAAAAAAATATGAATTGCCCCACTAGTTGACCAGAAGAAAATTAGTCGAGTAGTACGACTAGTCGTTCCAACTGATAAATTTTATTTACACAATACTAGCCACACAAAGTAATTTCTTTTTTGGCTAGCTGCAATTCCAGGTACTATAGCATATAAATAGTGCAGAAGAGCTTGTTTAAGCTTTTGCTTTAGCTTGTTTGCAAACAATTAACGTATTATCCAATACACATTCAATGGGTAATGTCACGCTGCTATACCAAGTTCATGATTTTATTATTTTTTTAATTTGCAGCTGATGCCAGATATTTGTGTGATTAATTATCTAATGACAACAGCTGCAGCAACAAGCTTCCTGTGCTATTCATTTTGATAATGACACAAATAAATTGATGTTGTCAAATCCTGTATGTGACAACTAAATCAATCAAATACTGGAAGCACTCAGATGGCATGCTCTCATCTAAAGTAGGTTGTTTTTGACACAGGTTAATATAAACTAAAAGATTTAATTTTAAAACTGTGTTCAAAATAAAGTAATTTACCGTAACTGTTGTTTGAACTAAACAACATGGGAAAAAGTGGCTAAAATAAATAAATAATTCAAACAGCTGTGGTCGTGATGAATGTCAGATTTCAAAATGTGGTCTTGAACAGAAAAAAATAAATAAATATGATAGCTAGTGTGATAAAGTGTCTAAATTGTTGACCCAGTGTCAGTTATTATCTCCAAGGTTATCTTTAAAACACTCGGTCTTTCTCAGATTTCCTTTAACTCGCTGTTGGAGCTGCTTTGAAACGTGAGAAACACATTTGTTACCTCAAATCTTAACCACTCTTCTCCTTGAAATAACAGTTAAACTCGAAGACAATTCAACTTGGATTTAAAGCTACAGTGTGTAGGATTTAGTGTCATCTCATGGTGAGGTTGCATATTCTTGTTAGCCTGCACGAGCAACCAGTAGACAGTTTATCAGGAAGTAACCACTGATTCCTCTTCTTTTTTCTTCACTCTTCTGGCCGAGCTGCAAAATGCGAAAGGGGGAGTAAGTATGTCCCTTTTGGGATACTGTATCAACATGGCGGTGCAACATGGCACCCTCCTTGAGGACGCCCGCTCCCATGTACACTGTGTGCACAATTATTAGGCAAGTGAGTTTTCTGACCTTGTCATCATTTCGATGCATATTTTCAACTCCTAGCTATATAAACCTGAATGCTTATTGGATTTAAATGTTCTCAGGTAATATGTATTTGTGTAATGAGGAAGGGTGTGGCCTAAAGTGATTAACACTTTATATCATGGTGTGCATAATTATTAGGCAGCTTTTTACCTCAGGCAAAATGGGCAAAAAAAGAGATTTAATAGACACTGAAAACTCAAAAAATGTAAAATGCCTTTCAGAGGGATGCAACACTCTTGAAATAGCTAAGATATTGAGGCATGATCACCAAACAATCAAACGTTTTGTTGCAAATCGTCAACAGGGTCATTAAAAAAAAAGAAGATGAAAAAAATGCAAATTAACTGCAAAAGACTTGAGAAGAATTAAACATGACGCTACCAGGAACCCATTATCCTCCAGTGCCACCATATTCCAGAACTGCAACCTACCTGGAGTGTCCAGACATACAAGGTGTTCAGTGCTCAAAGACATGGGCAAGGTAAGGAAGGTTCAAACACCACCACCACCACTGAACAAGACTCACAAGTTGAAATGTCAAGATTGGGCCAAGAAATATCTGAAGACAGATTTTCAAAGGTTTTATGGACAGATGAAATGAGAGTGACTGTTGATGGACCAGATGGATGGGCCCGTGGCTGGATCACTCATGGACAAACAGCACCACTTCAAGTCAGACGGCAGCAAGGTGGAGGAGGGGTACTGGTATGGAATGCTCTTATTAAGAATGAGCTAGTTGAACCTTTTCAGGTTGAAGATGGACTTAAAATCAACTCCCAAGCCTACTGCCAGTTTTTAGAAGATACTTTCTTCAAACAGTGGAACAGGAAAAAGTCTGCATCGTTCAAGATTTTCATGCAGGACAATGCTCCATCACGACATGGCCCCCTTCCTCACCTGAGTTAAACCCTATTGAGAACTTGTGGGCCTTTCTTAAATGTGAGAGTTACAGTGAGGGAAAACAATACACCTCTTTGAACAGCATTTGGGAGGCTGTGGTTGCTGCTGCACCAAAAGTTGATCGTCAGCTGATCAAGAAACTGACAGCCTCCATGGATGGAAGGCTCATAGGAGTTATTGAAAAGAAGGGTGGCTATATTGTTCACTGAATAATTTTGAAATGTCCAAAGTGTTTATTTGTTCATTTTAAGTTGTTTATTTGTTATACTTCTTTTAATAAATGAAAATAAACAAGTGAGATGGGAAAATTTTAGTGTTTCATTTAGCTGCATAATAATTGTGCACACTAATAGTTGCCTAATAATTGTGCACACATACATATTCCCCCGAAAAAGCCAAAACTCACTTTTCCTTTGTTAAACATTCAGGTTTGAGGTTTGTTAACATTTTGGATTGACTGAGAGCACTGTATTTGTTCAAGAATAAAATTAATCCTCAGGAATACAACTTGCCCAATAATTGTGCACGCAGTGTAAATATGAAGGGATCATTCTAAGCTTATGAAAACATTGATTCGTTGTTGCAGGTTGTTACACTAATGAACAGATGGTTATTGACCTGCTCATCCTTCCCATTTGCAACGTCTCTCCCTCTTTCTATCTGCACGCTCACTCCTTTGCATTCCCTTATCCTCTCTCCATCTCTGGTTCCAGCACTCGCCTCCTTTTCATCTCGGCCCCACCCAAAACGCCCTGCTGGTGCTGACACAGATGGCTGCTTTGCTTCATGCTAGCTGACCCGGTGAGCCTCTGTGCCCCACCGGACGCTTCTGTTTGCAAACTGTGACAAAGTATCAGATTTGCTCTCTTCTATAGGGGCAGCCGGCGTGGAGGATAAGGGGGATCTGGGCATGTTCCTCCGTATGACCTGTTAAACACCAGCGTGCACATTCAGGCATGCCTGCGCACGCTCTGCCTCGCAAAATACGCACACAAAAACACACTTCCCAAACGTGCATTGGAAGGGGGTGGGTGAAAAAAAACCCCCACACAACAGGCAAGCAAAAGCCTTTGTAAGCAAAGCGATGTTCTGAACAAAAGCCAGTCCTTGTCAGTGAAGGACAAAGTCTTATTAAATTAAGTGATTATTTAGCATTTCCTCAAGCTGAAAGTTAAGGTGCTCAATTATAACGCGGAGCCTGTTTCAGTCACACGGAGATATCCTAATTAACCAAATGAGTCATTAATTTCAGCGGATAGTTATTAAGATAAAGTTAATGAAGGTAAAACTAATTAAAACATGATAAATCTGCACGTCTGTTACACCCATTAACACGCTATCTGCCGCTGTCTTGCTATCACGCTGATCTGCTTTTACGGCAAAATGGAAAGTACATGTTAAAACGTCCTCCACTTGGCTGCTTGTACGCTGTCAACCCCGATACTTCAGTGCAACTCAAACATTTTGAAGCAAATAATTAAATGTGCACATTAGTTGTCATTAATGTACATATGAATAATTGTATTCAATTATAATGTCCTAAATATTGAAATCATTTTCCGCTGTGACACACAGAAGCCTTCAGGTATTGAACCACTGACGTTTCAGTTTATGAACAGCCTGCTTCTGCCAAATGAGCCACTAACACAGACATCTGAAGCAGGCTCAGATGCTGCACATGCTGGAATAAAACAACAAAAAGAAACTAGCATGGGTTACCACAACCCCCCAAAACAAAAATTAGAGGGTGTGTATAGGAATCACCCTGTCCGTCTGTCCATGAGTCTTATAAGCGCAACTCCTCTTCAACTGTTGATGAAACTTCATACAATGATCGTACACCATGTGAAAATGTGCATGAAGGAAATTAATTCCAGTCCAACATCATCAAGGAGAGATAATTGTACCTTTTGTGTTTAATTGGTGCATAATATTGTATGATACTTGATGGGTTTTTGTGCTACACATAACCATTGACT
This sequence comes from Chatrabus melanurus, assembly GCA_900302635.1. Taxonomy (NCBI): domain Eukaryota; kingdom Metazoa; phylum Chordata; class Actinopteri; order Batrachoidiformes; family Batrachoididae; genus Chatrabus; species Chatrabus melanurus. Next base: position 4,602 of record OMMV01191419.1, read on the forward strand.
GCATTCATTAGTACAGATAAGAGGATCCCTTGAATGGAATATTGAATTCATCTGATGTCACACTGTTCCAGTTGCTACGTCAGTTGCCCCACTTCCAGACCTCCCCACCTACATATTTAAGATATCAACCATCAGTTTGGCAATAGAATCTCAATTTAGCGCCTGAAGCATGACTAGACTCCACACTATGCACAAAGCTTCCTACACTGTTTCCACCAGTTTTACGTTTGGCTTATGCTGGTTTTACGCTGGTTTGGTGCTCATTTAACGCTGAGATTGCGCTGGGTTTACTCTGGTTTTTTGATAGATTTATGCCACGGTTACACTGCTTCATGTGAGCAAATTACCAAAATGCTAGGTGAGCTTCCTCACTCCAGAACTTCCCCCCCACATATTCAATTTATAAATTGTCATTCATTCATTTTCTATACTCACTTACCGTATTCCAATTAAGGGTCACAGGAGGCTGGAGCCTATCCCAGCATTCATTGGGCAAGAGGCGGGGTACACCCTTTTCAGGCCACCAGTCCATCGCAAGGCATATAACTTTGTCAGTTTGGCAATAAAATTTCAACTTCGTTCGCATCCAGAGTGCTAGAAGAGACCATGCTATGAACAAAGCTTTGTAAAACGGGTTTATGCTGTAAAACCAGTGTAAGACTCAACACTATGCACAAACCTTCCTGTAGAGGGCTATAAAACCAGCGCGTAAATGACTCCTGTTAGACCTTTCTGTCACAAATGTCCATATCCTGCTCGGATGCATACTGTGCATACATAAAGTGCATACTCCTGCTCGCTCTGAGCCAGTCTGTGTTCTGCAAGATATGCCCACATCTTTAGTGCTTGGTTACTGCTCCTGTTCCTGTCAGAGAGAGGGTGTGGTGAGCGGCAGCTCCTTTCCATTTAAAGTAACAGACACATAAACAGGTAGTTTCTTCAAGACTAGTGGTGGCCTCAAGTTTAGAGAAGTGCGCTTGTAACCAGAAAGTCTTAAATTCAGTCTGACCAGACACGAAAATGTGGTTGGGTTCCCAAGTTGCTCCATGCGTGCATTTAAGCATCTTGCATGGTGTGTGTATAAATGGGTGATGGTGCCGTACCATTCTAAAGTATTTTCTCTGACTCAGATGGAAAACACACAATAGCATATTTCAGAAGTAAGAAGTCAAAGATTGTGTTTCTAAGCTATTGTACGTGTTAGGTCATGTCTCGGAGCATGCACTGATGCTGCACGTTGCTGCATGCAACACACCAAGGAACCACCCCAGGTCCTGGATGGCAACCAGGACCTGGGGTGGTGGATGAAGCAACAGCCATTCCATCTCCATCTTTCGAAAGTAACCATCCAAGTGAAACGTGGGTGTCCCCTTGGTCTTCTCCAGCTCCTGGTGTCCTCAATGCTGAGTCACCTGCGTGCTGGATCATGCTCAGAGAAACGCGCCACAGGGCCAAAATGCCGTACCTGATGATCCCTTGCAATGCAAATGATACTCCTCACCTTAGTCTCCTTAAGTAACTGATCGTTTGACACAAAGTTATTCCAGTGATACTCAAGGATCCTTCGAAGAGACCTAGTACCAAAGACATCTAGTCGTCATCTTAGGTCACTGGTTAGCATCCAAGTCGGACAACCATACAGTAAGAGTGGAAGCACCAGGACCCTAAAGACTTCATTCTCCAGCAAATATATCAGCATTGTCAAACACCTCTGTCCAGTGACTTCAAGACTCCATAAGCTCTTCCCAGGCGTCTCTCAATCACAAAGTCCGAGGATCCAGGGACATGTATGTAACTGCTGAGATAAGTGAATGTCCCTACATGTTCAACACTTTCACTGCATACAGATACACTTATGTATTGTACATGTGGATACATAAGATTGTACAAGGATAAAGTTGGAATAAAGGGCCAGGCTGGTTGATATGTTTTTTTAAATTTTTTTCCAGTTAATGAGTGGCTGGATTGAGGGATGTACACAGTTTTGTAGATAACTAATGTGCATGTGAGGAAATCCTTTTCAGAAATCCTGTAAAGCTGGTTATGCTGGAGTACCTATTACATTATATTAACTCAAAGCGTGAGCATGTCCGCTGTAAACATTGGAAGAAACACAGCCTGGTTCGGGGTGGGGTGGTGGTGGTGGGGGGGTGGTGTTCAGACTCTTTTACCTCAGTGTTGCTTCGGAAAAGGAGGTGACAGACTTTGCGGAACGGAGTTTATAACGACCCTGAGGCCAGGTTCACTATGTTTGCAGAAGACTGTGTGCCGTTAAGCCACTCCTCCCACTCAGAGTGTTGACCTTCTTCCCTTTTCAGAGCACGGCTGAAGGGTGGAGGATGACAGTGAGGGTGTGTGTCTGTACAGGTGTGACTGACAGGAGTCAAAAGGTCACAACTGGCTAATAAAAGCTTTTGAATTGCTGACTTTCTGGTTAAATGAGAGCGCAACAGTGCAGCATTTGGCAGGAATCATAAATAATGAAAACAGAATGTAAACATTCTGAGATTTTTCCAATTTGTCCGGAGTACGGACAACATAATTTGCATTGAACAAATTTTTGCTGCCACATCAACTCTGACACAAACATTAAATTATGCAGCAACTCACAATGTATAAAATGTACAGTCAGCAAATATAAAATAAGATAAAAACGTATAACTAATTGTAGGCAATAGAAAATAAGTAAGTTTTAAGACTAGTCTTAAAAGAGTCGATGGGCGTTGCCTTCCTAATACCCACAGGCAGGCTATTCCACAAGGTAGGAGCATGGCAGGAAAGGCTCGAAAGCCTGCCGACTTCTTTTTAACCCGAAAAATAATTTTAATCTAATTAATGCATTTGCTCTGGATTGACCTCTTGCTCCTCCATCTTTTCGGGGTGATGCTTGTTGCCTTCGCGCAATGTGTCAATTTCATTTACTAGATTAGCGTTTCAGCTCAAACAAGAACAAACATGTATGACTTTACAAAAATCTTTGACTGTTAAACCTTTTTCAAAAAATATTAGCTGACTTAAAGTTCATTCATTTTCTATACCCACTTATTCCAATTAAGGGTCACAGGGGGCTGGAGTCAATCCCAGTGGTCATTGAGTGAAAGGCGGGGTACACCCTGGACAGGCCGCCCGTCCATCGCAGGTCCACATATAGAGAGACAAACACATGCACACTCTCACTCACAGTCAACTTAGAGTTACCAATTCACCTAACCTGCATGTCTTTGTGAGTGGGAGGAAACCGGTGTACCCGAAGGGAACCCACACAAACATGGGGGGAACATGCAAACTCCACACAGAAAGGAGCAGGTCAGAAGCGAACCTGGGACCTTCTCGCTGTGAGGCAACAGTGCTAACCACTAAGCCAACATGCTGCGCTGACTTAAAGTTAGTGGAACTAATTTTAGTGAAAGGTAATTGGTCCACCAATGGTTTTCAAAGTTAGCTGAAAAGCTGAAATGTGCCCACCATTGCATTGAGTACGAGCTCCACTTAAGTCACTGTGCCAAAAGTGGCTGTGATTGTTGCATAAACGGTGTAAAGATGTCGATGAGCCCTCATTAACAGTCATTTATAATTGTGATGAACTTGATTGGAGCTGCCATAAAGATGAAAACAACATTATGCTTTTATATTCTCTTTCCCCATGGGGCGCACACATGAAAGAGACCAGGCACTGTGGTGTGATTGGAGATGGCAGGTTTGGCCACTCTGATCCTCTTTAATCGAGGCCGGCAGGGCACGACCAATGAGGACACAGGCAAGAAAGACTGTGGATGTCAGGGTGGTCAGCTGGGTTCAATTGTTTGTGTTTGCAATCAGCACCATTACAAGACTGTCCGCTCATTGTAACAACTTTAACTTTCATCTTTGTCTGTGGGTCATTTAAGATGACACAACTATGAATGTAACTCATGCAGAAGAACATGAGGCCTAAATTTGAATGAGGTGGAGGATTAGCAAAGGAGGAAAGTGTAAATAAATGGGATTTTAGACTTGAAAAGGAGCGGGTGAGCTGTGTCCAGTGCTTGGCAGTGATGGGTGTCTGACTAATGTAGCGTGTTACTCAAAGCAGGGCCAAGGGTTCCTTCCTGGGCATGAGTTTGTGAGTTGGAGCTTCTGCTTAATTGGACAGCTGGGCTATTTTCCCAGCAAATTTTCACAAAAGAGGATGTTGTGCGATTCTCATCTAAAACCCCATATCAAAAAGGTTGGAACAGTGTGGAAAATGCACCCCCCCCCCCTCCAAAAAAAAAAGCCAACCAAAAAAAACCCAGTGAAACAGTAATCCTTACATTTACTTTGATTTATGTTTCATTGCAGACAGGACGAACTCAAGATATTTCATGTTTTGTATGGTCAACTTCATTTCATTTGTTAATATACATCCATTCCTGCATTTCAGGCCTGCAACACATTCCAACAAAAGTTGGGAAAGCGGCAATTTAGGGCTAGCAATGAGGTAAAATAAATAAATAACAAAATAAATAATGATGTTCTTTCAAACAGGCGATGTCAACAGGTGACTGTAATAATGATTTGGTATGGAAGCAGTATCCACAAAAGTCTAAGTCCTTGAGGAGCAAAGATGGGCAGAGGATCTCCAGTTTGTCAACAAATACATTACAAAATTATTGAAATGTTTAAAAGACAATATTCCTCAAAGAAAGATTGGAAGAAATCTGCATATTTCTCCCTCTAAAGTGCATAATATTAAACGATTCAAGGAATCTGGAGGAATTTCAGTGCATAAAGGGCAAGGGTGCAAGCCTAAGCTGAAGACCCATGATCGACAATCCCTCAGATGGCACTGCATCAACAACTATCATTCATAAACAGCTGACATGACCACATGGGCAAGGGATCACTTTGGGAAACCTTTGTCAAGCACTACAATACAGAGTTACATTCACAAATGCCACTTAAAACTTTACTGTGCAAAAAAGAAGCCTTTTGTTAATCTTGTCCAGAAGTGGCGTCAACTTCTCTGGGTCTGAGGCATCTGGGTTGGACCATCACAGAATGGAAATGTGTATTGTGGTCAAATTAATCAGTATTCCATTTCTTTAGAAGAAATGGACACCATGTGCTCCTGATTAAAGACAAAAAGGACCATCCGAACTGTTATCAGAAACAAGTCCAAAAAACCAGGGTCTGTCAAGGTATGGGGTTGTGTCAGTGCCCTTGGCAACATAATTTACACTTCTGTGATGGCTGCATTAATGCAGTAAAGTACATTGAGATTTTAGAGCAACGTATACTGCCTTCATGATGACATCTTTTTCAGGAGACGTCCATGCGTGCACTCCTGACCTATCCAGAACAGAGAATGTGTGGAGAATTTTGAAATGAAAAAATGTAACAATGACGACCCTGTACTCTTGCACACCTTAAGATGTGTTTTCAGGAAGAATGAGACAAAATAACACATGCTTGGTATCCTCAATGCAAAAATGTATTTTAAGTGTTGTGAGAAGGAATGGGAACATTGCAAATTGGTAAATGTTTTAGCATCCCAACTTTTTTTTTTTGGAAGGTGTTGCAGGCCTTAAATGCAGGAATGCATGTATATTAACAAATTAAATAAAGTTGACCAGAAAAAAAAAACATGACATATATTGGGTTCATACTGTCTGCAATGAAATAAAAGTCAAAGTAAATGTATGAATCACTGCTGGATTTTTTTTATTTTTATTTGTTTTTGCATTATCCATACCATCCCAACCAAAGCCGGAGTGGCCATAGGGAGAGGCGGGGGAGATCCACTTTTATGTCCCTTTTGGGCCGGTTGAATGGAGGAAATGTTTTGACAATTATTTTGATCTCTATTAAAATAGACATTCTCCATTCATCTGGCACTGCAGCCCCAACATCGCAGTAAACCTAATTCTACCATCTAGCTTACCATTCAGGGAGTTCTCCCCTCCCAAATGTTTGAG
>OMMV01191435.1:13559-24401 GCA_900302635.1 Chatrabus melanurus
ACGAGCTGGTGAATGACTGCGCGTCACCTTTTCTAACACCAGCAGTGGCTCCACATCTGCTGCCATTGTTGAGATTAAGAGCGTCCCTAATTTAAGATAATTGCTGGTGACGAAAGTAAACAAATCAACAGAGTTTGTAAAGCTGAGACACGAGGGAGAAAAAGTGTTTGCAATGAACCTTGAGTCTGTCTTTTTGTTGTCAAATCAGCACTGACAGCCAGCGTTGGGGAAGCTACTTTGAAACTCAAGCTGGGAAAGCCGCTTGTTTTCGGCAGTGACATTACTTATGTAATTGTAACACTATAAATTGCTGGGCAAAAAAAATCTTCTCTCACTTGAAGTAATGCAGGAACCGGTTGTAATTCTTAACCTGCCATTTCTTAAAGTCTGTGTCTCAGCTAGAAGAAGTAGGTACGATATAGGCCGTGAGACCCAATGGTGCTGGTGCTTGTCCTTAGATTCCGTAGCGTGAAGTGGATGAGAGTCGAAAAACTCCCCCCCCTGGAGAGGATCCCACTCCGACACAGATTACTTCCCCAGCCAACGCCGGTACCCATTTACAGCTGGGTGGACTGGGACAATGCAGATGATGTGTCTTGTCGAAGGACAGTACAGGTAGCGTGACCAGGAATGAAACCTAGTTTGACATATTGGTAGACCTGTTCCTAGTCCACTGAGCTACCTACAAGGCGACGCCCACATTTCACCTGGCTGCAGCAGATTTTGGCTTCTTTCAAGAGGTGGAGATAGACCGGTAGTCTGCCTGGGTGGTTGCCATCCAGGACTCAAGGCGGTTCCATAGCGTGGTGGATGTGGCGCGTTCCCAGACTTGACTTGTCCTGGGAAGTTTTTCAATGTTGTTCTTGACCATGACCTCACAGAAAGTCGTTCACAACAGAAAAGTTGCTAGGTGTTTTAATTTCACTTTGGGCACTGTCGCTGACTCTGAACACTTGGACCTTTGTCTTCCTGCAAAGATATCAACAGTGCCATAGAAACCTTTTGAGCGGTCTCATGACTCTAGATGTCTTTGCAACCAGGTTTCTTCAGAGAATTCTTTCTTTTGAACCAGGAGAATCGCTTTGTGTGAATGAGACATTTCCTCACGTGGGAGCATCAACTGCAGCCATGTTTTCCTGATTACAATCCAGCACATAGGTGCATCATTTCTAAGGAACCCACCAGAAGAACCAGACCAAGGGAGTGCCTACTTAACATCTGGCTGTGGCACAAAGACACTAGTTACAAATAAAGACCAACAGCAATTCCATGAGGTTGTTTGACAGTATGTTGCACCAACGCATGCTCCCAAATTTAATCTTAGTGTAACTGAATTAGGGACTTTATTATTGCTAAAAAATAAATAAATTCTACTATTGTTGGTCAAGGTCAGGATAGAGTTTGACTCTCGATGTGACTTATGGGCATTTTTAAGCCATTTCTGCCTTAATGACATTTCCAAATATAAAGGCTTATTACTCTTGAACATACTGTATGCCCTATATATGCTTTGATTGGCTCCAACCATGCAAACCCTGAGTGGATGAGCGGTAGAAAATGGATGGATGGATAGTACTCAAAATCAGTACTGTACCATGCATGCGACATTACATATATGTTTCTAAGATTTTGATATACTGAAACTGATTTTGTATGCTTAGTTTCATCTTCAGGTGTCAAAGTATTTGCTGCTAGCTACATGATCGCACCATTACCGCAACACAAACACGAGTTCTAATACGTGCATCAACCACAGAACTGAATTAAGATCATCAACAAGACGAGGAGGAAATGATGCTCTGAGCCAGATATGATTCGGCTCTAATCTGCCCCCTAGTGGATGAACCTTTTACCCTTTAGCAGCATGCAAGGCAAATGTGTGACAAAAGATACTCGGGACGCTTGTATTTTGCATCACGCAGACAAACTGAAGTACGTTCCTTTAAATTCATTTTAATTTAATAAAGTCTTATTGTTTCAACGCTTATTGTTCCTGGTGTCAGCGGCGTGGTCGGCATGAATGCCCTTTAGCTTCACCTGCCGGTTTGTGATCCATGTGCAAATCCCGTGAGGCTTAAGGAGATCCTGAACTCACCGTGGTGGTTTTGACTCGGCCTCCAGGCTGTGTACAAGTCCAGCCAGATTTATTGACTAACAGGTCGCAGCCTTCGTCCTCCAAACATGGCACCATCTCACACCACTGCTTTTTCCGAACAATACCAGCTGCAGGAAAGACAAAAAAAAAAGAGTATGATTAGAGAAGCGGTAGATTGAACATGGAGACAGAGGGCGAGAAAGAAAACAGAAATAAATGGCTTTAGAAAAATGACAGAGGTAGCTGACGAGATGTACTGATTAAAACAGAGTGAGTTGAGGGATGACAGATTGAGGAGGACAGATATGGGTAGAGATTGTGCCATGATGGAAAAAATGATGGAAAGGGGGAGATATGAAAAAATATGGTGAAATACATATAAACATGGTGGGAAAAGATGGAGAGATTTAGGGCTGGATTGAGAGTGAGATGAGATATGCAGGTAGATGAAGAGCAATGAAGTAAAGACACAGTCGAGAGATATGAGAACGGGGGATGACAGTGAGGGATGAGGGGAAGGTGGAGAGAACCAGACAGATGGAGAGAGGAGCGAGCCGTGTTCAATCAAATAAAATCACATATCATAGAGGATATTTCACAACATTACAGGTGTTTGGCGCCACGTTTAATAAGATGAACCGTTTATGAAGCACGGTGCATAAACTTCGAAAGGCAAAAAGATCCGCTGGTACAGCTTCAGCAAACTGGGTTGTTGCACTGTCTTATGAGATTCTTGACATACCCGCAGGCACGTCACGGATTTAGTAGCAGCCGCTAGATCATCTGAATTATCTCCAGCAAGGAAGTGTCTGCTGGTTTGTTGTGTTTGTTGTTTTGCTTGTCAGCAGCATTATTCAAAAAAACTGGTCAGGTCTGAAGGCACGTCACCGCATCGACAATACTACGGAACTGCCTCGGGTCCTGGTTGGCACCCACCCTGTCAGGCAACTGGTCCAGACCCACCTCTTAAAAGCAACCATCTAGCTGCCGCAGCCAGGTGAAACATGAGTGTCCCCTTGTCCTTCTCCAGCCGCTGAGGTCCTCAACACTGAGGCACCTGCATATTGGATCATACCCATAGAAACACGCCACATGGACAAAATGTCAAAGCTGACGTTACCTCACAATGCAAGTGATATTCCTCATCTGAGCCTCTCTAAGACTTCGACTCTAACCAGTGACCTAAGACGACAACTAGATATCTTTGATACTAGGTCTCTTCAGAAGAGCCTTGGGTACAGCTGGAATGATTCAAAAACCAGTGGAATTATTTTAAAGAAACATCATAGAGGGGTGGTGTATGTGCTGAACATGAACGTGGCACCAGAACATTGGACAGATCCATGATTATTTTGTTTTTCTTACGTTATCTTTCGAGGAGGATGAAAGTACAAGGCTTTAGAGTCTTGGGGCTTCCTGTTTTGTTGTATAGCTGTGAGACGTGGGTGTGAAGCCATGACCTAAAGCTACAACTGGATACCTTCTGTACTGGGACTCTCTGGAGAATCCGTGGGTACTGCTGGATTTAGTTTGTGTCAAATGAGCGGTTACTCAAGGAGCCCCAGTTGAGCTGATCTAGTTACATTGTGAGGGAATGTTAGTTATGATATTACACCAATGTAATGTGTTTCCCCGAGCATGATCCAGCTCACAGATGTGTCACTGCTGAGGACCCCAGCAGGTGGACGAGGCCAAGCGGACATGTATGTATCACCTGGACACAGCAAATAGGCTGCTTTAGAGACAGAGGAATGGACCACTGGGCTGACTGAGCTTGGCTCTGTAAGGTAGTGGATGCAGCACTGCACAAGAACAGCACATGACCCTAGACCTGACTTGACTTTTGTCACATTGTGAGATAGAGTACTTAAGGAAGAATATGGTTGCTGGGCCTGTTGTGCCACATCAAAGGTATGTGCATGCCCTCTAATTTTCACGAAATTCTGGTGCAAGGATTTAACAGTTATAGTAACGTGTAAGGCACACACTGTATTCCTACTAAACAAAATCCAACCTAGGTGTCAAGATTCAAATTTCATTGACTTCAACGGGGTCTAGATCGGTTCCTGTTTCATTGTCATGGGCCAAGCATCTGTGGCTAAGATCTGACTGGATTATAAGAATTCTTTGTGTGGCTCTTTCCAAAACATATGCAACACCTTGAAACAAAACAAACAAAAAATACACAATAGAATGCAACATTCAAAAAAATTAAAACATTAAAAACAGTATATGTATAAAATAAATCAGAACCCTTAATATCCTCTGCTCACCCATACAAAGTGTCAGCGGTGAATCTAGTCAAGAGCACCATCAAATCAGTCCATCCAAACATTTGGCACTTTATCTCCAATGCAAAAGTGACTTGATTTACATATTAATTAGGTCACGGTAGATTAGTGGATAAGGAGCTGGCCTGCCAATATGTAGACCTGGGTTCGATTCCTGCTCATGCTACCTGTCTGTGTCTTCGGACAAGGCACTTAATCTGCATCGTCTCAGTCCACCCAGCTGTAAATGGGTACTGATCTTGGCTGGGGAAGTAACCTGCGTCGGACTGGCGACTCCAGGGGGAGTCGTAGACTCTCATCTGCTTCACACTACGGAATCCGGAGATAAGCACTGGCACCAATGGGCCTAAAGGCCTATGTAGGGCTTACTTCTACTTCTAGGTCATTTTGGTTCATAGCGACTATATTATTTGAGCTAGGCACACAAAATTTGACACAACCTATAATTGATTCCATGGAATCTGCTTTGTGCCAGATAACCTGACTAATTAGGTCATGAGGTCATCCAGTACGAAATTTTACCCAAAGTTTGGGTGGGAGATTTTCTCAATCACGACATGTGTATAATTAGTCAGCTTTGATCTTGTCATCATCATCCCAAGTTGAAACATGTATTTTTTAAAAAGACATGTGTGAAAATGGCTCCTCTTTATCTCACATTTTCTTTGGGTCTGTTTAGATCAACATTTTGCCTGAGATCGAATTATCCTAGGGTCTATTTTGGGTTGGTTGTGACTATCCTCGGGACATGTTCAGATTAGCTGAAAATTAATTTAGGTGCATCGGGCTTGGGTGGGCTTTGGTCCATCATTTTTGGACCCGTGAAGACCTGTGACTCCAGGCTACTGTCATAATCTGTTTCACTATCAAATGAATTATGGCCATTGCTGCAACTGCAGTCAACCAGTAATAGAAAATCAGACATAATATATGCCGTTACCTCTTTCTGTGAGGAAATGAGGCAGAATGAATCATCAGTGAGACTATGAAGAAAAATGTCTGAGGCACACAGATTTGCATTAAACCTGTGGCTTTTACAATGGTGCAGCTACAGTCATACATCAGCACACAGTGGATACATATTATTTAGAAACAGGCGGATCTCAACAACAATCTCACCCATCTGTCACCATTTACAAAATATTACTTACTCTTGGTTCCCTATGGAGTTGTCATTTTTTGCAAACTGTTTTCTTTTTTAAACATTTGCCGTTTCTCATCAAAACAAATCCCTGAGGCCATTTTTGTGCATCTCCTACCTCTTAAACTGTTTGTAATATTTTTTTCAAATAGTCTTGAAAGCTGAAATGTTTACACCACCTTGTTGTCTAATTGCTTGCTTTTATAATGCATTATCCCTGAATGTGCAATTCAGGAAAACAGAGGGCGTACAGTAAACACTGTAGAGGTTATGAGTCAAGATCATGGAATATATGCAAAATACTAGAAATATACATAAATTCATATTCATATCTGTACACTTTGATGGATAGAAATAATCATTTTTGAACAGACAAAAGTGAAACCTGGAATAAATTACAAAGTATATATATATTAGGGATGCACCAATGTTGATACCACTAACACGCATCAAGACAATGTTTCCTGAATTTGCTGACAAAATAAAAGAATTTTATACTTTAGCGTAGGGATGTTCCAATCAAGTTTTTTTTGGCCCTTGATTCTGATCAGAGTCTTTTAATGTTGTCTGCCGAGTCCCGATCTGAAACTTGTATTTTCCTAAATAACACACTTGCACAGGTCACAATGTAATTACACTGAAGTCAGTCCAATGTATGTGCTTGACAATTGAACAGCTCTGCAATGTATTAAGAAAAAACAAAATAAAGTAAACAAACTTGATTTTTTTTTAAAAATATGGCTCTTATCAATTCCACCTAGCACAGCATTGTGCTAGCATTGACTTCAAAGAAAGGGGGATGTGATCATTGCGGTGTTTTACTTCTGACCACTAGGTGTCAGTAATCATAGTTAAAGTGCCTGTCCAGGAAATTCAGAGATTTGCTTCAAAACACATTATGCATGTTAGAAATGCTTTGCTGATCACATGTTAAAATGTGTTCAACCATGTGTATTTTTTTTATTTGGAGTTTGACTGGATTTTTGTGTTTCACCACAGATTTTTTTGCGGGTGGTGGCTTAAACCGAATCGTATGACGCACTGCCCTTCGATTGGCATAAGACTATATAAAGCTGGAGCCGATTTAAATGTCTGCTCCAGAGCAGTAGGTGGCGGTAATGCACCTTTTACGCTGGCTGCCAACCGCCGTTAAACAAGAAGAAGAAGCAAAATAATCTCTGGTCATCCCGCTCAAACTTTGAGTCTTGTTCGACAACGGTTGGACTAATCTTCATGTTTGTTTCATTTATTTTGTTTCCTTTCAAATGGTGTATTGTTGTCTACTATGGAACGCTTTTTTTTCATCCTGCTGACTGTATGTATGTTCCGTGTTGTTCAATAAAGCTTTAAAAAAAAAAACCTTGCCTCCACACCCTCCCCATCCCCGTGCGATGGGGACGTAGTTCCAGTGCCTTCAGCCAAGACGCCCCCAGCGTCAGACAGCGGAGACAGAGGGAAAACTCCTCATTTTTACATGATTTGAAACCTAATTTTGTCTACTTAGCAATATTTTTAATCATTAAAATTTCAGCTAGGCGGTTAATAACATGTTTTTCTGTGGTTTGACAATTTCAAAACAAAGATTGGATTTCGCTTTACAGGCACTTTAAATGTGTGCTGAGAGTGAAGAAAAGGTAGCAGTGCACACTCCTGTCCAGTTGGTGGCAGTAATGCGCTAACGGGTTGCCAACCGCTAATAAACTAGTACTTTATGAGTAGTAAAGCAACAGTAGTAGTAGTAGTAGTAGTAGTCGAAGATGATGACTGGATAAATAAAAAATCGACATGGAAGCTACAAGGAGTGAAGCGGCATCCTTTAAAAATAGACTGTTTGCATATTTGAAGCGAAGCAGATCATTTATGTTTGTGAAATGTGCCGCCACGCACTTTTGTGTTTAGCACGCTTGTCTCACAGCAAGAAATCCTGGATTCAAACCCACTCATGCCCATCCTCCTCGTAGCTGTGGACTTGCGTCAACAAGGGCGTCAGGCATAAAGCCTGGGCCAAATCAAGATGCCATTGTGTGAAGATTCATTGAAATCCATAAAGCAGTTCAGGAGGAGTTGCGGTTGCTCAGACAAAATCATATGATGCATCAATTAAAAACAAAATTCCAATTATCTCCCCGTGGCGATGTCGGACAGGAATTATTTTCCTTGACACACATCTTCACATGGCACGCTACCATTTTGTGAAGTTTCATAGAAATCCACAAAACAATTGAGTAGGAGTTGTACTTCGAAGATTCATGGATGGACAGACATCTTGGAAATACATTTATCCAAGTGGTAATACTTAGGTTTTGTCTTGGTCTAGTCATGTCCTTTGAATATAGTAGTACTGTGCAGAATCCACAATAAATACCACCCGAACCTATAATAACTCTTGGTACCTGCTTGCAACGGTGTAGAGGCTGGAGGACAAACAGGGTGATTCCTATATATATATATATATATATATATATATATACCCCCAAATTTTAGTTTTTTTTTTTTCTTCAATTTATGGTAACTAATTTCTATAGAGGCAGCACGGTGGCTTAGTGGTTAGCACTGTTGCCTCACAGCTAGAAGGACCCAGGTTTGGTTCCGACCTGGTCCTTTCTGTGTGGAGTTTGCGTGTTCTCCCCGTGTCTGCGTGGGTTCCCTCCGGGTGCTCCGGCTTCCTCCCACTTCCAAAGACATGCAGGTTAGGTGAACTGGTGACTCTAAATTGACGGTAGGTGTGAATGTGTTTGTCTGTCTATATGTGTCCCTGCGATGGACTGGCAGCCTGTCCAGGGTGTACCCCACCCTCTCGCCCAGTGACTGCTGGGATAGGCTCCAGCGCCCCCCGTGAACCTTAAGTGGAGTAAGCGTGTGTAGAAAATGAATGAATGAATAATTTCTATAGAAATACTCCATTAGTAGTGTTAGTATTCTTACTCTGTATCAGCGAATACCCAAATGTGAGTACTTAGTGGTATATTGGTATAAATATTTATAATTTTTCCTTTGGGGTGATAAAATAACCCACATTTAAATTAGCCTTCGTCTGCATTACTGATGCTACCTTTCGTCCTCAGACTTCACTTGCCACATTAAAGAAATCCTTTTATTCGATTTAATGTGACTTTCCTCAGTGAGTGTCTTAGAACCCATCTCCAAACACATATTTTCCTTTTAAATAACCATCTTTTGAACATTTTATCACATATTTATTTATTACTTGAACTGGCTCTTTTGTGCATTTTGCGACGCGACGTGTGAATTATGCCACTGCGAAAGACGAATTTCCATTTTATGTAAATCTAAGGGACAATAAACTGTTGTGAATCTGAAGTGAAATCTAACACTACCTCAGCCACGCTGACTGTGGCGTAGGGCAAAGGATGTAAAGCAGGATTTTTTAAATGGGAAAAGGAAGCAGCTGAGCAGAAGAGAAAATTGGAGGGCATATTGAAAACACACTATTCATTCAGGTGTAAGGGGGGAAAAAACTTGTCAGTTGTAATAGCCCAAGGTCTGGCAGTCTTCTTGAGAAGTCATTTTCCTCCCTTAAAACAAATTAATCCATTACTGTGAATTTATCTAATGAATGCTGTCAGCAAGGTCACTTGTACAATTCAGAAATGGTTTTTGTTTCACTGCTGAATTACCATCCAGTGAGGTGACCCTCAGCTGATGATGATGTATAATGCTGTCTGGTAAATAACTGTAATGAGTGAATAATCGTTGTGTATGAGTAAAAGTGTGCGCGCATATGTCAGCGATTCTTAAACACAAGAGTTTAACAGTGGCCTCATCAGTTATGGCTCCTTTCTGACATTTCAAAGCAATAGTTCACATCCTTCTCAGGCCCATGAATCCACATAGTCTACAGATTCAGTTGTCCACCCATTTTGCAACCACTTATCCGGGGACACAGTGGGAGCAGGCTAAGTATGGTAGCCCAATTGTCACTCTCACTAGCCATAACCACCATGGCATTTTGGGGGATCCAAAAAATTCCGATCCCAAATGCGATACATAATTCCTCCAGTATACTGCGGATCTACCTCGGGTTCTCCACCAAGTTGGACGTGACTGGAAAACCTCCAGAGGAAGGTATCTAGGGGCAAGCTAATCAGATACCTGAACCACCTCAACTGGTGGTGCATCGCTATGCAAGGAAGCAGTTGTTCTACTTTGAACTCCTTCCGGATGTCAGAGCTCTTCACCTCTGTGCCTCAGGGGTAGGTCCTGCCACCCTGTGAAGTAAACAAATTTCATGTGCCTCATTCTTTTAGTCCTTACCTAAAAGTCATGGCCATACATGAAGATTCAATTGTACATAGAATTAAGTCCTATATAGGCCCTGAGGCCCGTTGGTGCTGGTGCCTATCTCCGGATTCCGTAGCGTGAAACACATGATAGCCTACGACCCCCCTGGATGAGACGCCAGTTCATCACAGGTTACTTCCCCAAGCCACGACCGGCACCCATTTACAGCTGGGTGGACTGGGACAATGCAGTTCCAAGTGTCTCGTCTCAAGGACACAGACAGGTAGCGTGACCGGGAATCAAACTCAGGTCTACATATTGGTAGCCCAACTCGTATTCCACTGAGCTTATCATTAGGAAATGATTTGATTACTTTGTGATTCTATATTATCAACTTATATGTTGAAATTTTTTAAACTTTGTTCTTAAAGGTGTCGTCCATTTCAAATTTTCACAAAATTTACTTTTTGTTGAAACCTACTGTAGTAGATATTCAGATATTCAGCAAAATTTGTGTGAAATTTGTACAATTTTTAGCTGGAGTTCTTCCCAACAGGATCTCTGGTGGCCTATTTATTAGCTGTGTCCATCGCTGTCTTTCTGTTTACACTTTGCGTAATTTTTTGGCCGTTTCAGTCACAATTGCATTTCTTTGGTTCCATGATGCTAATACTAGCATGTGTAGTATTACAGTGACCCTCAAATGGCACACTGGCTAACTGAGATTCCCAATTTGTTGTGGTGTTTTGTTGCTGTATTTTAACCCAGGTGGGTCAAAATTCTAAATTGTTTCCCCCAAAAAAGGCAAATTTTGATCATATTGGTGATATAAGACTATTAATCCTTTATTTGAATACCGAGGAATAAAATTACAGTGGTGCAGGAGAAAATCCTTTTATAGCTTAAATAGTTTTTTTTTTTTTTTTTTTTTTTTTTAAATCAAAAGGGATTACACCTTTAATTTTCATATTAATTCTCTTATCACTGTGGCAAATTTTTTTGGTGTGTGCATTTTGAATGCCTCTTTGTGTTGCTGTTGTAAAACACTTTGAAAGGACTGTGTGATAAGTGCT
>OMMV01191446.1:0-14612 GCA_900302635.1 Chatrabus melanurus
ACCAAGCATTCAACACAGTCAAAACTATTCAAATTATTAATCCCATAAGCTCAACCAGTAATTTGCATCACGTTATACCAAAATTGGAGCAACTTTTAACTTTTGACCCCCTATACAAACTGCAAATGACCTTTGTCACCATTTTTGCTGTTTTTGCCCCATAACTCCAGAACATTCAGTCACAGATAGTCCAAACTATACCTTTTTGGAATCTTTATGATCAGGCAAATAATATGGTTTATGTTTCAATATGATTGGAGGATTTTTATATTTTGACCCCTGTGTAATCCTTCATTGACCCCTCATGGTCCTCAGAGGTCAAATCCAACTTGGCTCCATATCTGAAAATAAACCTTATGGTATGTACTAACTGTGGTAGAAATTTCATGCTTGTACCACAAAATGCACGATTGTTTTGGTTGTCTGCTGCACTATTAAATTTTAGCTGGCTTTTATGTATGAAGAGGTTGTAATTCAGTTATGATTTGGCAGGAAAGTTCCCTGGTGAGGGTGGCATCGTTGCCCCAGGGATGAGCTGTAAGTACACAGTGCGCTTCACTCCAGACACTCTGGCAAACTATGATGACGTAATAATGGTGGAGACCCAGGATCACCATGTTATTATGGTTCCCATTGAGGCTCGACGGCCTCCTCCGGTGCTCACCTGTGAGTCTCATTACACTCTCTACAATACACTTATTCATTGTGTCCACTCAGCGTCCTCTTTATTGTCATGCCCCCAATTAATTTGCAGTAACCAAGGTCCTGGACTGTGGACATTGTCTGATAGGAGGAGTGAAATTTGTTGACTTCCTGTGTAAAAATGTTGGCCACAGTGCCGGCACCTTCTGCATAATCCCAAAGAATAAATGGCCTGCCTCCAACCTCAAGGTAAGAGAAATTTGAAAAATTATTTTGGATATACAAGGCATGGATATAAAATTTTGAGCCTCCAAGAGCACGATGCCAGAGCAGTTACACTTGCCATGCCTTTATTTTAAGTTTGCAGATGACTTAACTGGTTTGCTTTTAATTCATAATGTGTGACACCTTTAATACAAATTTGTGAAAGTTTAAGTTGGTGACTATTCAAGAAAATGAACATTATTGAGTATTGATTCAGTGGAAATGATGGATGTAAGGCATAAGAACAGCAGAAGCTCAACATAAGTTAGATAGAGCAGGTAAGTTTGTATGCCCCTGTCATACTATCATGTATTTGCTTCCTGTATGCATCGCGTGTTTGAAATTTCATTTACAGCCCATATAAGGGAAAAAATATTGTTTATTTTTTAGGCCGTATTTGCTCAGGCCGTATGTTTCCCACCCACTTTAAGTAGCTCTTGCGTACACTTCCGGCACACACGACGTATCCGGGACGTAAAATGACCCCGCAAGCTTCAAGTTTGCTTCCGGTAAGGCCTGTATGGTTCGCATAAGGCCTGCATGGTTCCTGTAAGGTCTGTATAGTTCACATATGGTTCCTGTAAGGCTCATATGGTTCCCGTATGGTTTGCGTAATGCCTGTATGGTTCCAGTAAGGCCCGTATGGTTCACGTATCGTTCTCTTGTACATTCCCGATTATGCCACTTTTAACATCTCTGTAACCCCATCTGCCTGAAAAAAAGTGGCACACTTGAACAGAGCCAGGCGGGGACATACACAGCCTGCCGAAAGTCACAGAAGCACATGCGTGCACATGCGTGCACACACACACACACACACACACACACACAAAGAGCTGGGCTGACACACTACCAATTAGCACCCAGGACAGTTCCATAGTGTGATGGATATGCCTGCCGAATGTCACACAAGCAGCTCAAACACTCACAGAGAGCTGGAGGCGGCTGGTACGAGAAGGCGGAAAAGGGTACGAGAAATCCCCAGGGAGGAGGTGAGAAGCCAGCGCCAAGCCTACTGACTGTCTACGCGAGTCCATTCACAATACGTAGCAGCTACGTAAAGGCTCGTAAACCTTGCGTATGCTGCCGTAGACTTTATGTAGAGTTTACGCACTGTTCCAGCAAAACAGCTATGGGAGGCCCATCCGAAATTTTTTTAAAACATTTTAAAAATCTTGCCCTGTAAATTTTTCATCCCGTAAGCATTCCTGTAGACCCCTGTAGTGTTTACGTATGCTTCTCTTAAAGCTTGTGTAAACCCCGTATTTTTAAATTTCAAAGTACGGGCTTAGTGTGACAGGAGTTTAAGTCTGTGTTTAATGGACTCACCAGAACAGATCGAAGCATGCAGATAATTTGAGTGAAAAAGCACATGATAAGTAAAAGACCTGCAGCCTGCTGACTTCTTTTTCATTTTTAATATATACAGTGCACCTACATTTGGAGAAGCAAAGCCAGGGTTTGCTTGATAAGAGAGGATTTGACCATTCAGTATTTTATACACTAACAACATAAAGTCTGACCTCATATGTACACTGGGTAAATAAAGCATGGCTAACATTGGAACGATATCCCAGATTGTCAGATTTCTTAGTCTTAGAACTCTAAAAGTAGTATTTTTTAACTATTTGAAGAGCTCTAGTACTGCTGCGTGCCAGGCTAAAGAATAAAATATTTTATTAATCAATTCTGGATTAAACAGAAGCATAATCAATGCCTATACATCCGCCCTGGATACAATAGGCAAAATCTTTGCCGACATATTATATAAGGTGAAAAGGCATTTGTTGTAATCTCACTAATATACAGGGTAAAGGTCAACAAGGGGTTAAAAAGCAAACCATGATATTTAGCTTATTTGTTTAGATAAACTGTACAAGTAGCCAATTAAATTTATTGATCGTACTAATGTCTGCGTTAAGCAGGATTGATAAACATCATCTCAGTCTTCTCTGGATTTAGAAATAGGAAGTTACCGTACATGACATCCAGTTTTTCCCCTGCAGTCAGATAATTCTAGAAGTTCAATTCAGTTCAGTTTATTTATATAGCGCCACGCCATCACAATATAAGTCGCCCCAAGGCGCTTCACAGGGGTAAGGGTAAGTTCCTAATATGAGAAACATTATGCCCATTAACAGGAATGTTAAGCTTATTATCATCAGCGTAACAGTGAACGGTTATTCCATAACTAAAGAGAAATGCAACATGAAGATAAAATAAAGGGATTAAAACTAAACAAAGTTCTTTTTTAAAAAGCAGGCAGAAACCTATACAGCAGGTATTTGCAGCGCCACTCACAGATGGATACACACCAATAGGACTATAAAATAACTCGTTCCAAAGTTTGTCTCAAAATGTTTCATGCACTCATTATGTTGTCTAATTTCAATGTAAAAATATTTGACATCCAACATGTTTTACTAGATTTGTGCCGATTTTCCTCAATGTCAGCGCAGAAGTTTAGCCTTTCCTGGAATAAAAATTTAAAGCTGGAGGTAACATGGAGCCAGGAATATAACTTCTTGGTTTATGTTTTGAGGTTTGGGCCTTGACATTTAAAAATAAATTTTTCCTGTACTTGTCTTTCAGTGTTTCATGAAAACGTACTTTTGTGAGCTGCCTCCGTTTGCGATCAGCCCGTCTGTGTTTGTGTTACAGCCAGGAGTTTCCACTATAGTAGAGGTGAGTCTGTTGTTTAGTACTAAATGGAATCAATATGTAGGTTCTTTACTATTCAGTGTGATGTTATATTTGTTAAGTGTTACAGCTATTCAGTAAAGGAGAAGTTTGACATTTTTCAACCAAGGCTCTATTGTTAGATGTTTTGGGGTCATCTATTCACTTGGGACAAAAATTAACTTAATCGCCGCATTATTGACTTAGAACGCAAACAACGCTGCAGGCTAACTAATGCTAATTAATGTTATTGGATGGGGCAATGAGAAACAGTTAGAGTAAACTGCTTCTTGTTGCCACTGAACAGGCGAAAACGTCAGTAGTTGTGCAGGCAGTGTCCCTGCGGAGGTAAACGTGCACGTTTACTTCACTAAATAAATAAACTTTTTAAGACGAGCAATTATATAGTTTACCGCTTATCTTAGCATCTTAGCCAGTGACTGCTGTCCACTGAGTGATTACAAGTCGACTGCCAAGGAGGGACTCCTTCTGTAAGACCCAGCCCCTTGCTTTCTAAATCAATAATGCTCCCATTAAATTCATTTATTTCTCCAGTGAAAAGGTGACCCAAAACATCTAAAAATGGAGCCCAAGTTAAAAAATGTTGAACTTCACCTTTTAGCGATTACTCATCTCCATTTAAAATAAGTAATTCTTGCACCAAGGAATTTGTACCATGGCAGTCAGTTGGCTTAGTGTTGGCTTGATCACTTTGGTAGATCAATTAGGAGATATTCACTGACGTGTTTTGTCTTCTGATGCTGTATTTGAACATAACTACAACCAGCTGTTTTGCTGACCTAACCACGCTACCACATTGGGATTTTGGTAAATAGAATATTGGCAGTTATGCTTTCAAAATTTGAAGCCTGTGGGTTTATAATTTATGTCGACCAAATGTTCTTTTTTGTGGCTGATTGGTTAGGGTAGTCATATGAAAAAGCTGATACTGACAAAAACTAAACCTACAGTTGCAGGAGGATAATAAATTATAATAATCAATACTCTATTCGGGAAAGTGGGCAGTCCTTAGGGGGTCTTAATGAAACCCGAATGTGTTCAAATTCGTCCAAGATACACTCATTTAGGATCTTCACTTCAAAATGAATGAAATCCAGATCAGTTTTGTTCAAATTTTCATGTCCACAATTTTTGTTTCAAATGTTGCATTTTTGCAGGTGGTTTTCTTTCCCACAACTGCTGAGAAGAGCTGTCAGGTTTTCACTATTGTATGTGACAACTGCCAGGTGAAAGATATTTCCATTGAAGGTAAACTGTTTCATGATAACTACAATTCCTAACAGTTTTTCTGCATAAGTGGTGGTCGAAACTGAGCTTTAATCATGTGCATGCACACATATTGATTATTAAAGTACTATTTTGCACTTCAGTTTGCAGTTTCCTTGTTAATCATATAAAAGAAAAAAAATTTAAGTTTATTATATGCCATTTTATACAATATATTATCACATACAAATTAATACACAAGGTACTTGTTGGAGTTCCTGGAGGAGCTACAATCCAGCAAACAAAATAACATCCCCTTGACGTTGCCTAAAGGTCCTCTCTGAACATTCCTGAGACATCAATGTGGGGGCGTTATTTGGGACGTCCTCAGAACATTGTGAGGACTTTGGGGGACCGTTTTCTTGACATCACAGGAACGTTATTACGAGACATCCAAAGAACGTACATGGGACGTTGGGGGAACGTGTTCTAGACATCACAGGGACGTTATTGTGGGACATTCTAAGAATATACCAGGGATGTTGTGGTAACTTTAGGGAAACGGTTTTTTTAGACGTCACGGGGACTTTATTAGAACGTCCAGGGGAGGTTGGGGTAGCATTTTACACATCCCTTATATTAGCCTACCACCACTATTATCATTGTAGTAACTAAAGGTAGTGTAATGGTTAGCGTCCCCGCCCATGAATTTGTCGATCAAGGTAGGTATGATTGCACATACCCTCTAATTTTGAGTTATCTTTACTACTTTTAATTAGTATAGCAGACTCGTCTATTCAAAGCGACATTGTTAGTATGGCACGGGAATCGAACTGGGGTGACAAGATTGGTGGACGTTAATGCTAAACGCAACACCATCACCACCACATGGATGTATACTGTAATTAAAACCATTCAAAACAATTACACACAAAGATGTGCAGGGGAGAATAAGGAAATTTTTCTGATCAATACATCCCAATGAGTGCATTATGCCATCTTACACTGTTACAAATTTTAAAAAGTAAATGTGCCACAAAAGTCCTGTCAACGTCCCCCATTATAACATTATGCGTGACCAAAATGGGACGTTCTAAAGACGTCTTTGAAGTACCTAATGAGAACATTATCCGTACCAAATGGGAACATTCCCGGATGGTCCGATTTACGTCTCATTCAGAACGTCGCACAAGGACCAAACGAGAACTTCCTATGGATGTCAGTAACATCCCGGTAACGTCCGGCAGAGAACGTTGTAGTGGGGACCAATCGAGGACATTACGAATGTCCTGTAAATGTCCGGGAGATGTCCCATGTTTGCAGGGATGTTGCTTATGTGTTTATTGAAGAATTTTGAAAATCTTATAGAATGCTGAATTTTTATCCAAAATATCCAGTATTTTTTTTAAACTAATGTTCAATAAATTTGATCTAGAACTCAGTGCCACCCCCTGGCTACACTCTTGATCAGGTCAAATATTGACCCCTCCACCCATCTGTTTTTATGTGATGTGCTGCACAGGTGAAGGCCAGCTGATTGCTCTTGAGCTTGTGTCTGTATCTGGGGAGCAGGAGCCTCCTGTGGTGGGGGAGGCCCGTGACCTCACTGCAAAACACCTCGTCCGTTTCGGCCCATGTAACCCTCACTCTGTGCAACAGAAGAAGCTTATCATTAGGAATAACACGTAAGCCTCTTTCTAACAGCAAAATAGAGTCATGCATTTAGCACCTTTTTCTAATGCCTCTCTGCAACAAAAAGACACACCAACAGTTGGGAAAATTGGGGAAGTGGTAGCCTAAAGAGGGTCATAAGTTCAACTCCGTAATCAGAGAGGAAAATGACTCGGGTGCACTTCTGCAAAGTTGCTCCTGGTATGTAGTTGAGCACCTTGCATGGCAGCACCCTGACATCGGTGTGTGAATGGGTGAATGTGAGACATTGTTGTGAAGCCTTTTAATGTCTGCAGCAGATGGAAAAGCACTATATATACACAGTCCATTAAAACTTTAAATGTGCTGTGTTTAGCCACCAGGTGGCGTTGTCAGTAAGGACTCCACACTCACTGTGTCCTTGTATTTGAGGCTAATTAGATATTTCCTGTAAGATTCAGGGCTGATGTGTTTCTCTCTCTTTCTGTTTTTCTGTCCTGAAGTCACTTGGAGTTGCCTTTCCACTGGCAGATCATGAAGCCCAACCTGTACCCCCTGCTTCCAGGAGAAATTCCAGATCCCTCTCGCATCCAGTTCCACCTCACCACAGATGGCGCTTTCCATGTTAGCCCAACAGCAGGTCTTCTAGACCCCTGCCAGGACAATGAGTTCCTGTTCACCTTCTGTCCTAAAGAGGTACGGAGGACTCCAAACAAGGCTGATATTAATCTCAGTGCCAAATGAACAGGTAGTTTCAATTTGATAAAACTGTTATGATTATATAAATGATATGTAGCACAGGTCTGGGGGATTAGTGGTGGCCAGAGGGTCATAGGTTCAACTCCCTGATCAGACAGGAAAATGACTAAAGTGCCCTTAAGCAAAGATGCCCCCGGTGTGCGGTTGAGCGCCATGCATGTCAGCACTCTGACATCTGTGTGTGTGTGTGTGTGTGTGTGTGAGTGAAAGGGTGAATGTGAGGCCTCACTGTAAAGCACTTTGAGTGTCTGCATTAGATGGAAAAAGTGCTAACGAAATGTAGTCCATTTACAAGTAACTGCTCAAGCTGTGGTTAGCATGTCTAGCGTTTGAGTGCGAGTCTAGATTTATTACTCATCTGGTTAATTGTGAATTGGCGCTGACTGGGTGTGGTTTCTTGCAAAGAGCGTGCGCCACGAGCAAACGGAGCTCTCGCTGATCGTCTCTGACTGGGAAGGACACTGCTGCTTAAAATCAGCATATTTGGTTGCTTCAACAATGTGACACGTTTCAGACACGCTTGACAGTTGTACAAAATCCACATAGTGAATAACAATTCTGGAGCTCAATCTACTTACCGGTATGTATTTTTAATTGCAATGAGCATAAGGCAGAAAATAAAATTAGGAGTTGATTTCAGCACAAATTTCTCAGAGTTTAAGCAGAGCAGGTTTAGTACTCAGCTGGGAGAACGCTAAGGAACACCAGAGGTTGTACGCATGCTTCTCCATGTAAAATTGGAGTTGTGTCAGGAAGGGCATCCAGTGTAGAACTTGTCCCAAATCCTCATGCGGATGTCTGTTGGATCCACTGTGGCAAAGGGGGCAAGCTGAAAGCAAAAAAATCCCAAACAAAATCATCACAAATTTTCATGAACAAACACACTGTTATATTTAATCTAACCAAACTGGATTTTGCAATTTAAATATAGTGTAGTGACAGGTCCTACTGTATACAGTACACTGGTCGAGTATACTACCTATACAGGCCCTGAGGCCCATCGGGGTGGTGCTTATCTGTATCATGAAGTCCATGAGAGTCTGTGACTCCCCCTGGATGGGACCCCAGCAGTAACAGAAAGTACATATGTATATATATATGTATAAAATTTTGCACGTCCACGATGTTTGTGTTTTCTTAAGTTGAAGGATTACCACAGTGTCTGCCACTTAGTCGTGAGGGATGTCCCACAGCTGGCACCAGAGCCCAGTGAGAACAGGTAAAGTTTTCATGATTGTGTGCACTGTGGTGAGCGAGTTAATTTCATAAATATCTATTGTGAAACTATCATGACGCATTATGTTATTTAATGGCCCATTCACATTCTGACGATTGGCCAGGCGTTCGGTGACAGAGAGTGAAAGGTTGATTGACGTTGACCAGCACCAGGATCTGCCAGACTTCATGGGGGCTGGGTCGGCGTCGGTTGGGCAGTGCTGGTGTTTGTCGTGGTCCCGGAAAAATTTTCAACATGCTTGAAATCTTCTGACGTTCATGCGGGAGTTGGGCTCCGCTGCCACTGCATCACCTCCGCTAGTGCTCCGTTACTGCCCCTAACACTTCGCTAACCCGCTGGCCTCCGCTGGCCATTGTCTGAGGTCATTCAGTTCCTGGAGCCCAGAATGGGTGGACAGCCCAGAGAGGCTGCGACAGGAGTGTGAGCTTGAGGTCCTTGAGGTGGCGCATGACGAGGTCGCAGAGTTGCGTAGAGTTTGTGTGGGCTGTGTCGCGTGGCGTCTCGTGCGTTGGGTGATTGGCTCCGCTGGGCTGCGCTGCTGCTCCATGGAGTGCATTGCTGGTGCGCCCACCCTCCGACGGTTAAAGTTGAACTGCATCATGGTGGGTCGGCGGACCGTTGCCGGGCATCGGGCTCCGCCGATGCAGCGTCGCCCCACGCTGAGCTATGTCGACCTGCGTTGATCAGCCACGTCAGTGTGAATGGGCCCTAAAAGATGTTAACAACATAGCTTTCATGTAACAAAGTGTGAAATTGTACTATGCCTGGGAATTCTAGTGTTGATCTACCTCTGCACACCCGCTCCCAGTTGAGCGATGTCATTGTCATGGAGATAGAGGTCAAGGGGTCAACAGAACCCTACCAAGTGTTGTTGGACCCCTATGCTATTGTAATTCCTGGAGACTGCTTCTTGAATACGACCATCTGCAAGAAATTCAGAGTAATTTAAGTATTTTTTCCCCTTCATGATTTTAACCATTATTGACAGATGTTAGATTTTTGTTTACATTCATATGTTTGTATTCTAAGATGTGGAACCACAGCAAAACCACTATCTTCTTTCAATGGGAGAGGATAACAAACAGCCACATCATGGAAGTGGTGCCCTCTAATGGTGAATTAGGTGAGTCACATAATAATATAATACAGTAGATTCTCCATTTAAATTCATTTCTCATGCAGTCAGGCCTGTCAGAAATTATATGAACTTGATTTGAAACAAGTAATTTGACATAAATATATAAATATACAGCTACTGCTCTATTGTTTGATTGTTTTTTTATGGCTTTGGACTCAGTGCAGAACGAGTGTTTTGAGTTCGACTTGGTTGTGACTGCGGAGAAACCAGAGGCCATTGTGACCGATCTGGTTTGCCACATAGAACATCACCACGAGCCAGTCACTTTGTCTGTGGAAGTCTGTTTCACAGTAAGGACAAATCTCAGCACCGTTCCAGTGTTACCGGCCTTCACGTCTAATGGTTTCCCTCAGACATCAACATTCTGCATGAAATGTTTGATGCTCTTATGTGCTTTGAGCACAGTTTCTCTGGGAGCTCATTATGCTCATCATTTGATGTTGTCTAGGGTCTTAAAGTGATCCCCAATGTTCCCAATGTGGACTTTGGACTGTTGCGGCTCGGAGAGCATGCCAAGACTACACTATTGCTTACTAATCCCCGCCATCTGGAGGCCACTTGGACATTGGAGGAGCATCATGATAGCCAGCGGGATCACCAACTCACGCTGGTACGGTTCATTTATCATTCTTAATTTACATTTATGCATTTGGCAAATACTTTTACCGGACTGACAGTTACCTTCACAAGCTGATGCAGTGAGTTTCCATGTAAAGTGCTGACATGTGCACCAGGAGTAATTTTCGAGTTAGTATCTTGCTCAGGCTTGGAATAGCCAGGGATCGATCCACCGACCCTTCTGTTAATGGACAACCTGCTCCCCCAACTGAGTTATGGTGGATTTTATTCCTGTTGTTCCCTTTGATATTCTCAGTAATCTCTGTGTTTAGGTGACCGTGGAGCCCTGCAGAGGTGTGCTGCCTTCTATGGCTTCTTGCTGTGTAGTTGTGCACTTCCAGCCACGCTTCTGCCAGCAGTTTGAAACTGTGTTGGACCTGAAAGTGCAGAACGGCAGTGGTTGGTAAGGACAAACGGTGTGAAAAAAACGCCCCAACTTCTCTTAAAGATTCTTCTTAAAGCCTCGGTCACAACCGGCCGTATGGGCTCCTACGGCCTGTCTGTGTCCAAAACGTGGGCAGAAACGCACGTGCCACGCAAGGCCGGCATGCGAAATATTGAGGCCGCAGACAGCACGTAAGCACATACGGAGGATATTGGACATGTCCAACAGATTCTACGACTCTACGTGCGCCCCGCCCAAGAGGTCCGCAAGTGAGACGTGCAATATATGGCACCCATGGGAATAACTAATCTAGAGATGTCAGTGATACGGCCCGCCTGTTGCTCAAGCTCCGTGTGTGTATCTAAGATAACTGTTTCAAAAATGTAAAGGTTCATAGTGGTGACCAGGAATATAAGAACACATGATGATGTCAAAGTTCAGGTAGTCTATTCAAAAAACATTTTAAAAAAAGGCCAGTGAACGCACCAATTTCAAGATAGTAACTCCATAAAACAATTCATAAATCAACAAGAGAGAAATTTTCTCATCAAATCAATTGCATATACATCCTAGATGATTGCTCTGGTCAATAATATAGCTCTTGTACTGTTATCAGTATATAAGAACACATTATGATGTCAAACTTCAGAAGTCAATTTGGCCACGATGCGCTATGATCCGTTATGGGCTGTAAACCTTATAATGTCAAACCTCACTTTGCTGAATGTTGATTTCAAAAAAGAAAAGTCCTCCATAAAATATTAAGTATGAATGTCATCCAGTCACTTTATTATTAATAATAATTATTATTGCATTATTATTAATGCAGCGAGTCTGCGAGCTGGTTCAGACGTGAGTTACACCATGGCATTCACATACACTACTTAACACGGTTGATGCTTTTCCTGGTTGCTGCTCGCTCGTGCTATTGTGAGCAGCAGTCTGAGTGTAAAACATCTCTGCTGAAACATTGCCATTTGCTCTCTTTTAATTTGCATCACCTCCAACCCAGCATCCAGCTGCAGGCTGCAGGGGGATAATTTATACTGTCCCTCCCTAATCTGGCATAATTGGTCATGTGCCGCATTTCACCGGGCACGATCCAGCCCTGGTGCCTCAGTGTTTGTCTTTGTACTTGTACACTTGGGATCTGATGAATCAACAGACACATGGGGACAAGACCGATTACCTGTGTGATGCTCCTTGCAGTCAGCTGCCGGTGCGAGCAAACGTTGACACTCCTCGGGTTCGACTGCAGAGCTGCGAGCTGCTTCTGTCTGATATCTACATTGGAGTTCCTGCCAAGAGCCATGTTACGCTGATCAACGAGACCCTGCTGCCTTCCCACTTCACCTGGAAGGTGCACTGCACAAATTCAAACATTTTACAACAATTTCAGTTACTTTTAAGGATGAATGAATTTCAGATGAAAATATTTACGGAGTTCTTTGCATGTTTGTGCTTCATATTTTTACGACCCCTGTAGAGGGGCCTGTGTTTTACACAGGAAGTGTGTTCTATAGGTCAAAGGTCACATAGAAAAATGTTACCACTCTGTCTTCTGAAAAACGCTGGCTATCCTTTCCAAAATACTCATGATTTTATATCCATAAGACTGTTGTAGTATCATTTGTTGAGATGAGCTGGGCGATCTCCCCACCAGGACCAGCTCCAGGGTAAACAGGCTGCTCTGTGCGCAGCCAGTTTTCAACCCTCATCTGGGACTCTGGGTCCTCGTGCCAACATGGACATCACAGTTCATTTTACTTCTCATACAGATGTGAGTAACATTAATACGTGTGAAGGTCACATAAGATAACGCTGCTGTTTGGTTTCCTGCCACGCACTGTTGTGATGTTAGCAGCCACTCGATGAGGAAAATGAAATTAACGTTGCGTCTTTGAACACTTCTCTCTCCTGTCTGTGTTTCCGGCCAGCTGGAGCTGACTGAGGTTTCGGCTCTCTGTGCCATCGAGACGATGAGCTCTCCGCTTGTTCTTCGCTTCTTGGTTTCCGAATCCAAGAAAATGAGCGTGTCCTACTCGCTATCCAGCGACCGGTAGTAACATTGGCCTAAAACCTGTTCCCCAGTAGCCTCATCAGCTCCAGTTTGAAACGGCGGAATGTTGTCACTTCAAACGTCTGTGTTGTTCTTGTTGTCTC
This sequence comes from Chatrabus melanurus, assembly GCA_900302635.1. Lineage (NCBI taxonomy): Eukaryota > Metazoa > Chordata > Actinopteri > Batrachoidiformes > Batrachoididae > Chatrabus > Chatrabus melanurus. The sequence continues at coordinate 12,763 of OMMV01191446.1, forward strand.
CAGCTCCACTCCAGTTGATCAGACGCCTTCAGCACTGCTACTCCACTTTGGAGATGATGTCATTTTGAAGAAAGCCGTTACTAAGCAGCTGTTAATAACTAATCAAACTGCTATCCCTACACCTTTCACCGTAGCAGCAGAGTATTTCACCTGCCACGATTGTTCCACCGTAACTCCAAAAACCCAGTCACAGACACGGTAATGCTACTGGTTCACTGACTTCAGTAATGGATTAAAAAAATGACTCAAAGTCTGTGTCTTAATCGCAGATTCACATCTATCAGAAGGACGCTTCACTCTGTGCAAGCTAGGAAGGTGGAAGAAAAAGCGCACGAGGGTATTTTCTACTGTTTTGTCAGTTTGTAAAATGAAACGACGCCGAGAAGAGACACTTCACGTGCTGACTCTGTGTCTGTTGTCAGATTTTGTCAGCAGACTGTTGGCTCACGGAAAAGGCGCAGCGTTCCTCGTCCTGCCAGACACGGGGATGCTGGGACCATTTCAGACCCAGACTGTGGACATCACTGCCTACACCGAGATGTGGGGGGAATACAGAGATCACCTCGTATGCAAAGTATGTATCATGTTATCCAGTGGTGGGCACAGCTTCAGTAACCGCTAATCTGCTGAAGGAAAAGTTAACTGATAATGCTAAAGCGATAAACCGCCAAAACATTTAGTTGAAGCTACCGCTAACCGCTAACTTTTATTATGAATTTAGCTTTGGCTTGTTTTTTTTTGTTTTTTTGCTCTAAAACCCTGAAAAATAGACCTAAACAGGTTTAGCATGCCAAGATCAGATGATGTGCAAGATGTACAGAAATAATCAAATGAAAAAAAATTTAATTCAACAGTAGCTTCCATTCAACATAGAGTTTATTCACAGTACAGAAAGTATTAAATGAATAAGAAATATTAAGAAATAAAAATGCAAATAGAAAATAATTTTAATAATCTAATTAATGCATTTACTCTGATTTGGCCTTCTGCTCCTCCATCTTCTCGAGCTGATGGTTGTTGCTTTCACACGATGGGGTGCGCATCTATATTCTCCGGTATCTATATTCCCCGGTACCTATATTCCCCGGTACCTATGTTCCCCGGTACCTATATTCCCCGGTTTCCAGTACCTATATTCCCTGGTATTCCACTATTAAAAAAATAAGTCAATTAACTATTCAAATAAGGTCTACTGTCAATGTTGCAATGTTGATGTTATTTTACTCCTCATTAAAAAAAAACAACTCTTGAAATAATGCTCAATTATACCACTAATGGAAAATCAAGATACTCCAACAATTTACAATAACGCTAATATGGCACTGTTCATTTAAATCATAAAAATTCGATTAAAATGTTATTTAATTGAACTTTTAAAACATCGTTCCATCATTATTAGAAATTGCAGAAGTTTTGTTTTTTTTTGCTACGAAATGGGATGTCCAAAATTTACTTTTTCATTTTTATTCCAGTAATTTCCACTTCACAGATTTTGGGGAACCTAGGTACTGGGGAACCTAGGTACTGGGGAACCTAGGTACTTGGGGAACCTAGGTACTGGGGAACATAGGTACAGAGGAACATAGGTACCAGGGAACATAGGTACCTGGGGAACATAGGTACAGAGGAACATAGGTACCTGGGGAACATAGGTACCTGGGGAACATAGTTACCTGGGGAACCTAGGTACTGGGGAACATAGGTACCTGGGGAACCTAGGTACTGGGGAACATAGGTACCTGTGGAACATAGGTACCTGGGGAACCTAGGTACTGGGGAACATAGGTACCGAGGAACATAGGTACCTGGGGAACATAGGTATTAGGTACCGAGGAACATAGGTACCTGGG
>OMMV01191453.1:0-11099 GCA_900302635.1 Chatrabus melanurus
CTGCAGACGGTACTGGCAGTGTTCTTGGACCCTTAGAGATTTAACAGGGGAGGGAAGATATGAATCAGCAAACAGCGTGTGCATGTGTCCAATCAGGGTGATGTTACATGTCTGTGTGCAACATCTGAACACGTGAAAGGGCAAATGACCAAGTTTATAATGATGGATGGATAAAAGACTTTTCTGATCATTCTGATATTTCACAGGACACATCACAGAATGAACCCTGCTGCTCAGGTCCTTAATCCCAGAAATAATAATAATAACAATCATTATGGTTATCATCATCATAATTATAATATGACTGTATTGTGTTTTGGCTGTAGTGAGACAAGCGGTATTTTGACATGATCCAAAGCGTAAAAAGATAATATACTGTAATCAAAACCATAATAACTTTTTGCAGGCAATAATACAGTGAGAGAACAAAGGATGAATCAATTTAGGAATGAATATTCAACAAACGTTTGAAGGAGCAAAGAGACAAAGTAAAGAAAACAAAAGAAAAAGAGTGGCTAAAATAGACAAGCGGGAAAGAGAGGCGACGTCCCCCCAAGCGCTCGGCTGATATGAAGACAAATCGTCCGCCTGCCACGTCCACTTATCATATTGACTCTCTGGTTAGTGCCTACTTCAAACGGCCGGCCAGATCAAGCGCCCCTAAACATTTCAAGTTGGAAGAATTCAAAAAGCCGTAGGATCTACAACAACATACAAATGATGTCATCTGAATAATGGCCAGAATCCTGTCTTTGAAATTCAATCATGTTTCCCTGCAGCCATGAGAAAGAAAAGACTGTTTTAACAATGATTTTCATCTGGGATTAACCTTAAAGAGATTTAACTCAAAGAAACATTCAGTCCAGTTTTCTTGTTTCAACACAGTTTTCAGTGTTGAATTTTCTGAGTGAAATTATCTAAAAAGATTAAAAGTCATGAAGAGGTATCTCCCTAATAGTATGAAGGCAATGTGATTTAGGAAAAAATGTAATAATTACATCGTGTTTGCCAACAGTGAGAAACTGAAAAGGCAGAAAGATTTTGTTAATATTGCACCTTAGGAGCAGTGGAGCTTTGTTCTTATGTAGTTATAACTTAACTCTATTGTTCGAAATATTCCCCAAACTATTTCTACAGTATGTTGTAATAACTCAAAAGTACAAAAATGGTTTTCCCACTGCAGACTGACACATTTTCACTGAGAATTTCGCTCTCACTCATATGTTCTAGTGTGCTCGTTCAGTCTAACACTTTGCTGACAGCAGACAGAGACACAGAGACATTTAATGTTAATTAAACTGATGAAAACTGATAAACTTCTGGTATTCTTCAGGGATTTACTCTGGGATCTATACTGTTGCATGGACTGGGTGTTGGGTGTGGTTGTGGAGTCCAGCAGCTTTGGAAATCAGTTGTTTCTTTCATTCTGTTTTGAGTTTTGATAAGTTCTTCAACTTTACAGTGTAAGAACTCAGGCTTGGTCAGATATTTTGTCTTTAAGGGAAAAACAGAAGAAACAAATCATCCTGACGATTGCAGGGCCTCGCCGCCACCAGCTAATTTTTCGACTTCACTTGACGTTATCACATGAAATCATTAACATCAGAGGTCTGATTTTTTAGCCCCAGGACAGCAGAAGTCTGCAGAAAACAGCGTTTAAATATCTCATCTAGTTCCTGAGATATGGTCATTAATGTATTTTGTACCTCTAATTTGACCTTGACCTTAGATCTATGACCATGACCTGAACTGTGTTTTGAGAGGATAGTCTAGTGAGGTTATCCACCAAGTTTGATAGAATTTGCGCTTTGAAGATATCACCATGGACAGACAGACAGACATGCCTCTTACAATAGCCTCTTTCCACTTCGCGGTGAAGCTAATAGAATTTAAGCTGTGTGTATTGGTGCACACACTGGTGCCAAGCAGGTACTTCAGTGGGATAAGGATTAGGCCTACCAATATGTAGACCTGCATTCGATTCCAGTCACACTACTTGTTTGTGTCCTTAGACACAGTCCACCCAGCTGTAAATGGGTATCAGCCTTGGCTGAGGGAGTGTTAGCTACGACATTTTGAACATGTTTCTCTGGGCATGATCCAGCACGCAGGTGCCTCAGTTTTGAGGACGGCAGCAGCAGGGGAAGGCCTCGGGAATCTGCTGCAGCAGATAGATGGTTACTTTTGAAAGGTGGGGATGGATCGGTCATCTGCCTGGGTGGTTGTCATCCAGGACCTGGGGCCGTTCAGTGATGTGGTGGATGCAGCGACGCGTGGCACCTGCATGCACCTGGCATGCTCCCAGACTTCACTTGACCGGGCTGAGGAAGTAACCTGCAATGGACTGGCGTCCCATCCAGGGGGATTGGTAGACTCATCCGCATCACGCCATGGAATCCCGGCATAAGCACCGGCACAATGAGGCCTATACAGGACTCACTGGTGACTGTGACTCAAAGTGTAAAACATTTAAAGTTATCAGGACGCTCTAATTATGGGTGTTTATTTTACTCAATCGAAATAACTTTTGATAGTTGAATCATTAACTAAGTGACTTGAGATAATCGCCTTCCTTAGAACGTTTGAGTTGGACTAACCTGTCAGGCGTTACAGTGTCCGCGCACACTCGCTCACCAGCTGTACGACATTCTGCAGTCAGTCTTTTGTTTTCAGGCCAACAAAAACCAACTGTAGCGCTCTAATTTGCAAATAATAGTGTCAAAGACGGTCATGAAAGATGACGTGAAAAGGAAGAGCGATTGAGAACATCTCCAAACACAGACCGGAGGCACATTCCAACACGCTGTTATTATCAGCGAAAAAACAGGTGTGCTTCGAGCCTAAATCATCAGCGAGGGACACAGAAAAGCAGCCATGACCTACATATCTCTAATGATAGCAAAAGCATGACCGCCACCACTCCCTCCATCCCTCAGCTTCTCTCTCTCTCTCTCTCGCTTTTCTCCATTGTTTTCCCCCTCGTCCACTTTATCTCTCCTCACCCACTCGCCGCTGCCTCACCCTCGTTCATTATCGCTACTTTCCTCCCACTGGGGTGACTCAGCATTTTCTCCACCTCGGTCCATCCCTCCATCCCTCCATCTCTCCCTCTCTCTGTGACCTCTCTGAAACATTGCCTCCCTCCTTCTCTCTCCCTCAGCTCCTCCAACCGTTTCCTTCCCTCCATCTGTACCTCAGCGATAAACCGCCCGCGCTCCTCCGTCTCCTCCCTCATCTTGTTAAAATTTGCTACAAAATGAATCACTCGTGTTTTGTGCATCTTTCCATAACATCAAAGTCTATTTATTTTTTTTGCAGTGGTCTCTCTGTCCTTGTCTCCTCCTCCTCCTCCTCCTCCCCTTCATCTCTTCCTTCTATAAGTGTTTTTCCTCTCTGGCTCTCATCATCTCTGCTTTCCTTCACCACCCCTTTCTGTTTTCAGAGCCAGAGGGCTTCCCTCCATCACAAGCTGCCTCTCTTCATCTCCTCCCTCCTCACATCAATATCCCTCAATCTCTCCTTCTCCCCACAAACACCGACCCTCGCTTCCATCAGTCTGCTGACGCATCTCTGCCTCCAGATTCTTCACCATCTTCCTCCTGTGGGTAAACATGACCCGTGCTTCCATCATCCTCTTGTCGTTTTGTCATTATATGCCCCCTGATCCCCCTCTCCATCTCACTCTCCTCTCATCATCTCCACTAGTGACAAATAATCCTTCTAACTACTCTATCATCCCCTACTTTCTTCTCTCTCTCTAGTCCATATACTCCCATTGTTGCTCCTTCAACATGTGACGGCTCTCTCCAAACATCTGCCCCTCCTCGTGACTTGCACACCTATTTCTGATCTCTAAGGTATCTATCTCTGCTCCTCCTCATCGGCTGCTTTGTCTTCTGAGACAAGATTGCAAAAATTTTCCGTCTCGCAACAAAGAGGTTCTTTTTTCTTTTCCTTTCTTCTATTTTCTCAGCATCACTTTCTTTCCTGGTGTGGCACACTTTCACACTTTTTCCTCCACCAAACGATATCTGTTTGATGGTACATTTGGAGGATTATTCAGCACAACAGTACCTGCTCACTGAAGCTCTTATAGTGCTGCAAACATTCCACGGAGAGTTTGGCAGCAGCAGCTGCCTGAAGCATTGATAAAGTCTAGTTTACACTAGTAGCGGAGCAGATGTGTAAAATATCACTACGATTGTGCATTTTATGGTAAAAGCACCAATTTTGTTCAGACATTATTTGATGTATAATTAAAAAAATTAGATATCATGCCACGCTTTTTTTTTTTTTTTTTTTTTTTTTTTTTTTTTTTTTTAAATCAATGGAATTGTGGTTGGAATGGATTCAGCATGTAAGAAAACAGAAAATGACACTTCATATGAAGTGACATTCTCATGTTCCTGAAGTCCTCAACACAGGTATCTATGTGCTGGATCATGCACAGAGGAATGTGCAATATCCCTAAGTAACCAGCAGTACCAAAGGATCTGAGACCTAGTACCAAAGACATCCAGTCATCGTCAAATACTTCTGCACAGTGACCTCATGACTCCATAAGCTCTTCCCAGGTGTCTTGATCTCTCCATGAATGTCACTGCCAAGATAAGTGAATCTCTCTATAAGTTTGACACTTTTGCCGCTTCTGAAAGCAGAGTCCAGGAAGTCTGGATCTTAGCCTTGATCCAGAACAATCACAAAACCCAGACACACTGCCTCCTCACTCAGCTTCTCAAGTCCTACAATCATTGATCCACTGATCCACTGATTCCGCAAAGATCACAGCATCGTCCACGAAGTCAAGGTCGGTAAACCTTTCCGAGCCGATAAGTACCTATTAATGCATGGATTCATTGCATATCAGACTGGTTTGAAGGACAAGGCAGCTGATGTCAGACTGAGCGTTAGCGAGGTCTGATGTGCTGCGGTCCTGCAAAGCGGTTTGATATGCAACGAATCCATGCATTAATATGCTTATTCAACACTGGATTAACTTCTCAAGATATGTAAAACTTTGACTACTAATACATTTTTGCAAGTTCCCGCTGCTCAGCAGCATTTATATTGAGGACTTATTATGAAATGTCAGAACGGAAGGACCGTATATATTGTATTTGCAAAACCAGCTTTGCTGGTGGAGCGGCAGAGTTTAGCTTAGCTCTGTCCACTGTGTGGGGCTCTCCGAAACGAGTTACTTTACTTTTCCCTTATTCACTTCCACTTGCTTTGGCCATAGCTGTAGAACGTGCAAACCGAGTGGGAGTGAGTAGGGGGAGGGCCAAGTAACTCGTTTCAGAAAGGAGCAGAGAGACGAGCCATTCTGTGCCACACTCCACTTATGCTGTGCAGTGGAGTCTGCAGACGGGGCACAGGGACCAGTGTTAAATAAAGGCACTTAAGTCGCTGGTTTCAATAACTCTACTTAAAACCCAGTCCAAGAACAAGAACACATCCCTGAGGAATGCCAGTATTCACTGGGATAAAGTCAAACACTCTAACCCCCATACTCACATCACACACTTTAAATGAAGACCCATGTTATTATTTCCTGAGAAATGAGTTAAGATGCTCTATTTCACAATGTTAAAGAAAGATTTAAAAAAAATTGGATCTGCTCCAAAATTTAATGGGTTATCCCTTATCCCATGTTCTGCCTTTCCATCAAGTTTCATAAAAATGCAGACTGTTAGTTTTTGCTTAATTCTGCTGACAAACAGAAAAACAAACAAATCCACAAATGGTGAAACTATAACCTCCTTGGTTCAGGTACTTACTGCACATCTGGATACAGTGAATCAAACCCTGCAACCTATCAAATACGGTGGCCAACATCACTGTGACAGCTGAACGGATGCAGAATGTGTCTGTCCAGGTTGAAGTGTTGGAGTGGGCGGATCTTGGAAAACCTCTAATCTCCCAGTTACCCACACAGCTCGTTCCCCTTAACAGGAAGAAATTCAGTTTTTTTTTTGTTGCTGCTTTTCTTTGACCCTGAATTAAAACGTGCCTCGGCAACAAAACGGCTCTCACTTTGCAGTGCAAAACAGAAAACCAGATGAGCGCGTCGGGGCCAAAATCTGTTGTTTTAACGTGGATAAGGACCGGAAGAGAAGTTAATACTGTGTGTGTATGTTTGTCCAATTAGCCTCGTTATTAGTTATCTGTTCCTCGTTACACCCCACCTCCATAAACACTTCCTGCCACCAAGGAGGGCCTGAACGTTATTGGTCCAAAACCTTAGCAGGGCAATGCTGTTTCAGCGTGTAATTTTGAATATAATTTTGAGACTAGGCATGTCTATGTGTTAAGTGAGCAAATGCGCTTTTGAAACGGATGAGAGTGTGTGTCGAAATGCCCCGACTTCTGCCTGAAGACACGACTCCTGTGAGGAGTAATTTTGTCCACATGCTACACACGGCTACACATTTGTAAACCGCATACAATGGTGCGGCACAACCTCCCTGAAGGGTTTGGAGATCTAAGCACAAACGCAGAGTAAAAAGTAAGAGTTTGAGAGGCTACGCGTTTATGTCCGTGACATGAAAGTTCCCCAGCAGAGACAACGGTTCGTCTCCTCGAGCCACTCTCACACGGTAACAATTTGACCCAGTACTGCTAAAAACATGCACACAATCCGCACATACAACCATACAAACCAGCTGTGCAGGGAAAAATCTGACATTTATGACAAACACTGCAGTGCTTGCAAGAACATTCTTTTTCTCAGGATGTGTCTCAAATTTAATTTTATGTATAAAGCATGTGAATCAATGTCTCCTGAAAGATGTGAACTCTGGTCAAACCCCAACAACAAGGATTAGTCAGCTTTTACTGGACAGATGTGACAGTTGAGAGCCAAAAAAGAGGAAGTTGTGAGAAGGAGAGTGGGAGAAAGTTGGAGTTAAAGCTACAGTGTGTAAGATTTAGTGTCATCTAGTGGTGAGGTTGCAGACTGCATTGTGCTGTCGCCGGTCCCAATTTTGTTTCCCTTCATGTTTTTGCTTCTTTGGGGACAGGGATTCATGCTCCCTTGCCTTCACTTGTAATAAGCAATATGTATGATCCTCCGTTTCACAAAAATGAGGGTTCTCACACTGTAAAAAAAATCTGTTTTTACAGAAAAAACTGGAAGCAGCGGTTGCCAGAATAATTCTCTAAAAAAATACAGTAAATATATATAAATATCTTTACAGACCAACCTGCAAAAATGTTGTAATTTACAAAACATTTACATTTTAAAGCAGTAAATATAACAGCTTTTTTTTGCTGAACTAACATTATCATGCCGTTTTTAAACTAATTATTTCTACTTGTGCCAAATCAATATGCAGATCCATATCGGATATGCTGTGGTGACCCCAAGTTGAAATTGGGAGAAGCCAAAAGAGCTTACTATTTCTGTATAATTTAAATACAGTTGTTACTTATTGTATATTGAATTCCATTCAATGAGATTTTGTTGTGTTGCTCCCATTTTAGTCAGGGCCACCACAGCAGGTTTGGCATGAGAGCCACATGTTGATCTGGTTTTTCAAACAACTCCAATGTTATAAGGAGAACAGGACTTAGGGATCCTTGAACCTGGGACATTTTGCTTGGGAGGTAAGCACGCTTACTGTTTGCACCACTGTGCTGTTGCATCACAGGAACTACTCTGAAAATATAATGAATTGTACACTACTGTATTTGTACAAAGTATGTTAATATGAGGAGTTCTGAAAAATCATGTATGTTTAGAATTGAGTAGGCTATATATCAATAGGATAAAACGGATTCTGCAGTCATTACCTTTTCAGAGTAATTCCCACCACTTGATAGAATAGTGGTGCAAGCAGTTAGTGTGCTTACTTCCAAAACAGAATATATCTGGTTCAAGGCTGTCAGTGTCCCATTCTGCTTTTATTAATTTTTTGCAAAGCACGTTTTATACTGTAAAATTTACAGTATTTTCTGTAAAGGTATTTACATATTTTTACTGCATTTTTTTTACAGAATTATTCTGCAAAAACAGCTACCAGTTTTTTTCCATTAAAAACAACGGAATTTTTTTTACAGTGCAAACTTGTTAGCCAGCACTAGCAACCAGCAGACAATGTATATGGGAGCAGCAATTGATTCCTCCTCTTTTTTCTTCAGTCTTCCGGCCGTGCTGCAAAATGCAAACGGCAGAGTAAGCGCGTCCCTTTTCAGCTACTGTATGCAACGTGGTGGCCTCCATGAGGGGTCCCGCTCCCAAGTAGATATGAAGGGCTCATTCTAAGATTATGAAAACATCGATTTGTTGTTGCAGGTAATTATATATTATATAAATATATAAATCCTTGTCATTTGATTGGTGGATTGTATGTCATGTGACAATCATTTGTCCCATTGTATGACTGACGTCACATACCGTGCATTCTGGTTCCATATGTTTTGATCCATTTCACCCCTCCATTACCTTTTCATAAAAATGCATCCATGATACGAGGAAGCTAAATCCAGTACACCATAAGCCGATTAGAAGCTTACATAGTGTTTGCGGGGACATCTTTAGCGGTCATAGAAGCGCTGTCAGATGAAGAATTGGACAAATTCCTATCATGATTTTCAGCTTCCGTCATTAAGGCGCAGTCACACTATGACGTTTATTTACCCCATTGGCTGGTGAATGAAGTGAAAGGGAGAGAAAAGTGGCCACACATCTGCGAAAATCACATTCTCGGGGTTTGGTAGTGAACCTCAAACGCAGCACAGCATTCCACACTGTGAGCCCAGCTGAGGCTGGCGTTAGCCAGTGCTCCATTAGAACACGCAGGACCTTTGCCAACGTGGCAACGTGTAGGAGAGGGGGTCGACACACCACTGTGCAGTGATTCTGAGCAGGCAGGGCGAAGCAGCACCCAGCATAGACGATCTACCGGATGCTAACGAAGTTAACGAAGGAATGACATTAACTTTCTCTACCGGTCTCCAACGAAGCCACAGGTATGTCGGCAATCGGCGAAATATTTTCAACATGTTGAAAATTTTGGACGCGGTCGGCGTTCATCAGTGAACACTGGCGAAGGTCAGCACAGGCTACCGGAGGCTAGTGATCACAGACGACTGCAAATACTTTGGCCCAAACACCAAGGTGTGACTGCGCCTTTAGCGGCTCTCATTAAGCTCAGCGGTGTGTCGGCGGCTCACCTGCCCTGCGGACAGAGCCGTCTTCGCCCCGCTGTCCCACGGCTTCCTGTTCTGAGAAGAAACCCCTGTCTAATTTTAAGTAAAATGATGGGGATCTATTTAGGTGTCGTATAAAACAAATGAATGTTTTTAATTCGTGCAATGGAAAGAATATTTTTATGTGGTGAATGAAAATATTCACCTGATGAAAATATTCTTACCATTGCACTCAGAAATATTCATTTGTATGCTAATGAACAGATGGTTATGAATGCTATGTTCCATTTCTGCTAATAAACACCCCTAAATCCTGCACAGTGTATCTTTAAGAATAGGGTTTGCTAAGAGACAGCTTGGGTAGAGAAAAGAACAAAAACATCGTCGTGTGAAGCCATTGAGTTAAAAAAAAAAGAAGCAAAACTCTCATGAGCACTAGAAGTTTACACTTTACTAATAGTGCATAAATAACAGCATACTGAGACTAAATACTTATCAGGGTTGGGAGGATTACTTAGCCCGATGAATTTACTAATAACCTGTTAGAAAATCTGTAACCTAATCCCTATATTATCAAATTAAAATAATCTGATTACATTTGGATTAACTTAATTCCAAATGCACAATAGGTCAAAAGAAAAGAAATGTTAATAAGACTTTACAGTAAGGATACATTAATTAATGCAGTAATAAGCATTAACTAACAATGAATTCAGACTTAAGTGTGTTTAGTAATCATTTATTAAGAGTGTTCATATGAACTAAGTTGTTAATTTATACATTTAATAAAATACTGAACACCATTAACAAATGATTACTAAACACACTTAAGTCTGAATTCATTGTTAGTTAATGCTTATTACTGCATTAACTTAATTAATGTATTCTTATTGTAAAGTGTTGCAGAAACATCAGTGTGGCTTGTGTTGAGGCGTATTGTATAAAACATCAAACATAATCAGGTCAGGTCAAGTCTTGGAGCATGTGCAGGTGCAGCGCATTGCCGCATCCGCCACACAACTGAACCGCCTTGGGTCCTGGATGGCAACCACCCAGGCAGACAACTGGTCCATCCCCACCTATCTGCCGCAGCCAGGTGAAACGTGGACGTGTCCTTGTCCTTTTCCAGCCGCTGGGGCCCTCAACACTGAGGCACCTGCATGTTGGATCATGCCCAGAGGAGCACATATCACATGGCTAAAATGACATAGCTGACCCTCTCTCACAATACAAGTGATACTCCTCATCTGAGTCTTCCTAAGTAACCACTCGTTTGACGCAATGTTATTCCAATGGTACCCAGGGATCCTCCAAAAAAACCAAGTACCAAAGACATCTCGTCATTGCCTTAGTTCACTGGTTAACGTCCAAGTCTCACAACCATACAGTAAGACAGTAAGCACCAGGACCATAAAGACTTGGACCTTCATTCTCCTGCAAAGATATCGCCATCACCAAACACCTCTGTTCAGGGACTTCATGACTCCATTAGTTCTTCCCAGGCATCTCTCGAGAGACATGAATATTACTGCCGAAATAAGCGAATGTCTCTACAAGTTCAACACTTTCACCACATTGTCACGCTAGGAGTGGGGTGAGACCCCGACGCGGAGATCAGAGATGTTTTTAGTAAAAACAGTCTTTATTGGGTTCACCTGGTCACAAGCTGAGGTCGGTACACAGATAGGCAGTCCAAAATGGCAACAGTGTCCTTTAGGGAGCAGGCAGGAGAATGAACAGGAGGCTGGCAGAGTCGTACACAAAAGGGCTATCAAGCAAAGGTACCAAAGTCCGGCAGGAAAAATACACAAACACGTAGGAAAAATAAAGATCTGGCAACAGGGAGTCAATCACGAGAAGCACTAGGAACACTGGGAATAAAGGCGTGAAGGCAAAAAAAGCACAACATTCTAGCAAGGGACGTGGACAAACACTGGGGCTTAAATACT
>OMMV01191455.1:0-10705 GCA_900302635.1 Chatrabus melanurus
GCAGTATAAACAATATAAACTCATGATATATGATTTAAATATAACGTGGAGTCTCCTCCGGATGGAAGTGCAGGAAGTGATCCCACTAGTGCTCATCTCACGTTCGTTAGTTCAACCATGGCTAGCAGAAAGCAGCAGCAGCAGAAACGTATGTCTGATTTTTTTTCAAATAAGACAGTTAAAAAAAGTAAAAATAGTCACGACTCTGCTCAACCCAAAGATCGCAACAACAACGACGACGAGGACGATGACACTGCGACTGGATCGGCTTCAATGGACACTGAGGCGAACACAGTTCAAGCTAGTGTCGTTAGCATGCCAGCATGTTTTATGCTGAAAACGTCGGCCACAACATAATGACGTCACACATTTTCAACGCAGCCCTCAGCCCCCCCTGCATGAAACCGCTTCCAGCGCGCCTGCATATGGCACACACTTAGGTAGGTTCCAGAATTGCCCGGGCAAAATCAGCCAGAGGTTAATCATTTGGGTGTCAATCAAGGTTACTGGGGTCAAATATCAGATTGCTGTAGCCCTTAGGGACTTCATGCCCATGGGTACTATTACCTTGTGTTAATAATTGTCGCCCTGGGTTGTTATTGGCTCTGCCACTGGGGAGGAGCCTGATACAATACTGTACCCTGTGGTGCAACCCCCATATTGCTATTCTGAGCTTGTCCCCCTACAAACACTAAAGGACACCCTATGCATTGTCTTAGTGGCACCAAGTGTTCTGGCAAAGCATCATTAATTATTGATGTGTCTGATTGAGAACCTGTTGCTACACTCTATCGAATGCTTTTCTAGTTATTGACAGAATTCAGAATTTAAATACCTGAATTGAAAGCTGCATCTTGGCATTCTTTAATTTCTTGTCCAGATGAACGTGGTTGTCAAACTACTCTTCTTAAATATTTGACTACAAGCTGCACGGCCTTACCCTAGCGGAGGTGAGCACCGCTTTCTTTTGCTGCACTATCCTGCACACTGCAAACAAGTCTAGACAGCGTTGTATCTCATCCCTTTCTGGATAAACACAGGCAGGAAATGAATGTGGTTTTACAATGATTCACTCCATACTGGAAGCATTTGCTGTCAAAGAAATCCATTCAAGCCAGCTTTGGCTTCACATGTTTACTATTTTCTCTCGCTGTGGCAGATATGTATCGTTTCATTTGGCCGTTTCCTACCTATGAAGCGTACCTTAATTACAGAGGAAATGTCTGATTCTCCTCTCTAACTTAGTTGCATCGTCGATTTGCAGAAAGTGCCATTTTTAACAGTGTGCGCTTTGTGGAAATTCGACAAAAATCTAATTTCACGCCCTCTCCATGTCTGTCTTTAATTTTGCGGATTATTTTTTCTTCTTCAGGACTTTTTTTTTTTTTTTCCTTTTTGATAAGTTCAATCCTCTCTGTCCACATTTCTCCATGTTTCTCTTGTGCCGTGCAATCGTTATTAGTGGAAAGTCAAAGTGCCTGAGAACGGAGCTTAAACTGTGCAGTACAGCTGGTTGGTGACCGTCGGCCGCAGTAATGATATTTACCTTTAGCTGAACCAGAAAGGCTGGTGCCTGGTTATGGGCGTGCCTGCTCTGATGTGAGGACAGCACACTGTAAAAGACTTCCATTCTCCATGCAGTCATTGGCGAACTGAAAGTTGACAGTTATTTACAGAGGTTGCTTGTGTAATTTCAAAGTGTCAATATATGAAATTCTGTCCGACTGAGAGTACTGTGCAGGACTGGATGTTTATTGTGATCGTATCAGTTATAAATATGACCTCTGAGTGTTACTGTGCAATTTCTGCCTAAATGACATACTCAAAAGTAAAGGCTAGGGAAAACTAGGGATGCCCCGATTCAATCAAATATTTTTTGATTGATCATATCAGATTTATTCAACAACAGTCACACAGATCAGTGTGCGTTCCATCTTGCGCCGCTTCATAGGCGCGGTGCCGATGGAGCTAATAGCCACGGACGGCTCAATCAGTGTTTCCTGCTCGTTCACCAGCAGCGCTGCAGTACACATTTCAAAAGCATATTTATGCTCTACTTCTCTTCAAATATGCACCAAGTGTATTTCTGTCGGATGGCGCATGTGATACGTCTCTTTCCGGCCAATCAGGTAGTGCTTTCCATATGAATACACAAGTTTTTCTCATCATCTTGTCTGTATTTTCCTCCTGCTAACAGGCACTGTACAGGTCCACAGCTAGAAGGGCGAAGGGTCGGAAGACCCCCTCCCTTTTTGGGTGAAGATTCTCTGTTGAAGAGATATTTTAAATACATTTTTGCATATAATAATAATAATAATTTATTATTATTATTATTATTGTTGTTGTTGTTGTTGTTGTTGTTATTATTATTATGAGGATGAATGTATTTTTTCACAACTAAAACACAGCTACCAGTCTTTCATCCATGTAATTCAATCAATATTACTCTGAATGTTCTAGTTTTACTACGTCAGTGCTGCACTTAGTAGAATTGATAAAAGGAATAGAAAAAATTCAGTTTACTTTGTCTTTTTTTTTTTTTTAATAAAAACATTAAGGAGGAGCTTGGTTTGAAGGTCGTTTTTTTTCTTAATGCATTGCAGAGCTGTTCAGGTGTCACTCTTATCCATTGGATTCACTTTAAAGTGTTTGTAGCGTGCTCTGTGCAAGTGGATTAAATGGAAAAAGTATCAGATCAGGAGTCGATCTTGGCAGATACTCAATATTAAATGACTGATTGGGATCAAGGGCAAACAAAACTTAATCGGGGCATCCCTACTTATTACCAGGGGTGTAACAATTCACCGATATGAATCAGAAATCAGTTTTAAAGTAAAAGATTCGACGACATTGATACACAGACCCCTGGATGAAATGCACTATGAACCGGTCAATGGCCCATTTTGTAAAGTTATGAATTAACTGAGTGTAGATGTTAAAGGTCAGCGTGAGACTATTGTGAAACTGGTCCCGCCATCAAATCAAAAGTCAACCATGGCACCCTGTTAGAAATTAAAAACTGATTTACACACAAAAATTAAATTTAAAAAACAAGTGCAAATTCACAGTTTTCAAACATCGAACAAAGAGGCTTCTCTATAGTGTAGGATTTGGACTACCAATAAAGAGACCTGGGTTCAATTCCAACTGTGTGTTTCATGCTACCTGTGTCCTAGGACACAGGTAGCATGAATTCCAACTGTGTGTTTCATGCTACCTATGTCCTTGGACACAGGTAGCATGAAAGACACTTCATCTGCATTGTCCCAGTCCACCCAGCTAGAAATGGGTACCATCCTTCGCTGGGGAAGTAACCTGTGATGGACTGGCATCAGGGTGAGTCATAGACTCTCATCCACTTCATGCTAAGGTTTCCAGGGATAAGCACCGGCACCAATGGGCCTTAGGGCCTGTATAGGACTTTCTTCTTCCGTGCAATCAGCTGCCTTTTTTTTCTGTATTCTACACAGCTGTTTGTTTTTTCAGTGGGACCCTCTCAAGGTGCCAGGTCAACATTATTTTGTGGGCGGAGGGTGCGGGGGAGTCAAGCAATTTGCAATTGAGATGTTTTGTCACAGATGATCCATCAAGAGGTCCCAACTTCTAAGTTCACAACTTAACATACCACAGTGGTACATAATAAAACCAATGTCCAATGTCTTATTATGCACATAAAATAAACACCAAAGATAGACTTCCAATGTCTACATTATACACTTAAGAAACTGTGACAGTTTCTTAAGTGAAAAAAAAGAAAAGAAAAAAAAAAGAAACTGTGACAGGTCAGGTCTGATGCCGCACGCCACCGCATCCGGCACCATACGGAGCTGCTCCTGGTCCTGGATGGCAACCATCCAGGCAGACAACTAATCCATCCCCACCTCTCAAAATTAACATCTATCTGCTGCAGTCAGGTGAAACATGGGCGTCCCCTAGGCCTGCTCTAGCCATTGGCGTCCTCAACACTGAGGCACCTGCGTGCTGGAACATGTCCAGAGAAACATGCCACATGGCCAAGATAGCATAGCTGACATTCTCTTACAATGCAAGTGATATTCCTCATCGGAGTCTCCCTAAATAACTGTTTATTTGGCACAAAGTCATTCCAGCAGTACCCAAGGATCCTCTGTGACAGAACCACATATAATAAATCAAAGACTTACCATCAATAGAGTTGAAGTAGTCACACTGTGATTGAATTGAAGCATCGTAAAAAGTCTTTCATCATTCATCAGACAGACCTTCTTCGGTAGCATGTCTCTGAGCTGCTGTGAGAACAGTTCAAGTTTTTTATTTATCATTTCCACATGCAGCGTATACCGGAATGAAAGGCCGTTCCTCAAACCCGTCATTTGATGCATATTTTACACAGAAGAATCCGTGCCTGCTGCCATTGCTAAACAAAAGCTGATATAGCCACTGACCTGTCAATCAAACTCTTTGCTTATCTGCTGTCAAAATTCAGAGAAGGACGCCCTTTGAATTGATGTCAGGTCAGAGTCCAGATGGACTTCGCTTCTGGTAGCAGTGTAACCCAGTACAACCTGTCACACGGGCGGGTGGTTGGCATCTAACCCCCCCTCCTCACCCAACTAGTGTAAGCTGGTGAGAAGGGTGGCATGTCACCCAGCAGGACTAAAAACAAGAGCTGTCAAAGGGTGGATGAGCTCCTTGCGAGTCAACAGCCAACATGCAAATCTAGCCAGGTGACCCATGGTATCATCCAAGAGCACAGAAAATCAAACCTATCTCCTGGTCAACCAGCAGACAGTGATCCCAGTTGGCCTTGGCCTGTTCTTGCCACTGGGCTACATCATTATGCCAAGATAGTGCTGTTAGTAATTGCAAAAGCCAGCAGTACTTCCAAACACTTTGCAAGCAGTTTCATGATTATGGTTGAAAGGAACTTGTATCTTTGAGAAGATATCCTAAAGGCTATGTTGTGCTTTTGTTGTATTTATCATGGGATCTTGGAGTCATAAAAATGTTATGCTTGGGTTCTTTTTTTTTCAGACAAGGTAAACTTAGCACAAACATTCATATCTTGCCATTTTTTGAAAATTAATTCTAAACAAAGTGAACTACTTCCACGGTGATCAAAATTTTGATCTTTGGCCCCAATGACCTTGACCGTTGCCAAAACAAACCCTTTAAGTTTATCTCACCGGCCTTGCGACCGATTGGCGAGTGAGATGAATGACCATTCATCTAATTCGGCTCTTGGTCTCAGTGTAGTCTGAAATTATTCTCTAAGCAGTCGGAATCAGTATCCCCATTTGCTAAGTAGTTGCTCGCTGTGATTTAATTCATCTGTGGATTCTGAACATGTTCAAAACCCTGGTGGTGAATGAACGACTGTTTATTTTCACCAACTTGTCTGTGTCTATTCGCTAACTAGTCTTTTTACTCGCCAAGGAGTCTTCAATAGACCGTTACCATGTTGCCCCGCTGGTCTGTTTCAGTTGCAAGGTTCGCTTCAATTGCTACACGGTCCGGATCATGGTCGAAATGCAGTCGCTGGTCGTTAGCGAGTGATTAACAAATTCAGGACGACAGACATACGGCCGCTTAGTGAATATTCATCAAATATTCTTCAACAAGATGCCTAGCAGACATCTAATTTGTTAAACAGTCATCCAAAAGTGGCAAATATATCACCCCAGTGTCGCCAAAAACTTGACCAAATTCATCTAGCAATCGTCCAAAACTTCAGTCGTCACAGTCGGGAAATAGTCATCTCTCAATGAGACACCAGCCTTAAGGACAATTCTGAGGTCAGTCTTCATCAACATACCAAAGTTGGTGGAAATCAGCCAAAAGACATTGGAGGAGTAGGGGAACAAACAAGCAGACATGACTCAAACAAAAGTATGATGATCCTTCCTCTGTTGCTCACTTTGAGGTTTCTACATTCTTTTCCCCCCCTCATTTTATTTATGCATATTTACTACACAAAGAACCTGATTATCAAACCCATTGATGGAACTTGGAAAATTTGACCAATTGGCTATTACCTACAAGCAGGACTGCACAACAGACTGTTCAGATTTGTATGCAGCTGCATCTGCAAGCACGATTAGCCACCGAAACTGCGTCGGAACTTAGTACTAACAGCGTTCCACACCAGCTCATCCTGTAAACAAGGTTTAGGGGCAAAGCTCAGGAATGTAAGGCATGTAATGTCAGCAGTCGCCGCAGTGGGGCTGAAAGCCTCTGATAGAAAATCAATATAATGCATAATTTATGTACTACAGTACCAGTGTATACTTAGGTCTTTCTTCAATTTTCAGTCAAGGACCGATAATGAAAGACTTTTCTCCCCCAAATGAGTACAAGTACAAAACACAATGTTGCAGCAGCCGTGCTGCCACTGTGACCAGGAAACCTCAACCCAAACATGGACTGACCAATTGGAAAAACATTAACAAGGTGGTTGTGGGACTGGAAAGCCAGAGACAAAGACTGAACTGATTTGATCGCATCAAGCAACAACAATATTGAAACGTCATCTCAACTACTGGCAACTACTTTAATTGGCCTAGGGACGACTTCGTATCCTTCAAGGCCGAGTTCCACCATCTTGCTTTGTGAAGCCAAGTCTGGGAATATGTGCAGCTGCTGTGCAATACTGCATCCACCACACTATGGACCGCTTTGGGTCCTGGATGGCAAACACCCAGGCAGACATCAAGTCCATCCCCACCTCTAGAACGTAATGATCTATCTGCTGCAGCCAGGTGAAATAGGTGCATCTCTTTGGCTTTCTCCAGCCATTGGGGTCCTCAACACTGAGGCACCTGCATGCTGGATCATGCACAGAGAAATGCACCACATGACCAAAATGCTGTAGCTGATGTTCCCTCACAATGCAAGTGATACTCCTCATCTTAGTCTCCTTAAGTAACTGCTCGATTTACACATCAAGTCATGCCAGCAGTAGCCAAGGATCCTCCAGACAGACCGAGTACAAAAACATTCAGTCGTCACCCTACATCACTGCTTAGCGTCCAAGTCTCACAACCATACAGTACGACAGGAAGCACCAGGACCCTAAAGACTTGGACCTTTGTTCTCCTGCAAAGATATCGGCATCGCCAAACACCTCTGTCTCATTCTGTGAAGTCACCAAATAGCAGGTGAAGATTATCTAAAGTTTGTATCTTGTACTGTTTGATGTGTATTATTGTTTAAATCTATTAGCAACACGATTAACTCCGCAAGTTTAGAGCCACAAAGAATAAGGTCACTTTTTTTACAACCATAGTCACATTAAAATATGAGCAATCAGCCCTCTGAGTGCTCTGATTGTCACCTTTGACAATTGCATTGTATGAGAGAAGTCCCTATTTCCACAAATTGTTGAAGAGGAAGTACAGTAAGGGCCATATGTATTTGGACAGTGACAATTTTTGCAATTTTTTTTAATTCTTTATTCAGACATGTTAAAAACATAAACAAGAATAGTCAATAACATTATAAATAGCAAAACAACTGTTGTATACATCATGTCTGAAAGGAGTAGGAATGAAGTGTAACCTTATAGAGTCCTACTCCTTCTTTTAAAAAAAATAATAATTAAACAACAAAAAGATTTTTGGCTTTTTGCTTCAGTTGCTTTTCACTGGAACACAAACTCAGTCTAGTCCGGTAACAAGCATTCAGACAAACAAACAAGGAAACAAATAAACAATTACACAACATAGAAAAGCATTATGTTCATAATTTCAGAATCTTTTCATTCTGTTCCTCAATATACCTATTCACTATGTGGTTCTTAAGGCCAATTTTGCCTGTGTACACCACCACAATGGAGTTGAAATGAAATAATTAACATGTGCCTCGTAGCAAGGGGTTAAACAAAAATAATGCATTAGCCATTTAGGAATTACAGCCATTATGTACAGTCCTTCCATTTTCAGAGGCCATAAGTAATTGGACAAACCAAATATAAGAATTATAGTCATGTGTATGAAGACATTTTGTTGTTACTGTTGTTGTTGTTGTTCAACAACAATAATGTGATTGTACAAAACGTGTTTATTTGCATTTATTTATGAACATATTTTAAATTCTGTACTTAAAATATTGGGGTGTCAATAATACGGACGAGGAATTATTAACCATGGCAATACCCTCTAAGTCATATCATACGCCCATATTTTCTGTCGTCATCATCATCATCGGGGTAAGAAATAGCTGGATCTGACTATGTGATGGCGTGTTGTGAGAAGAGCGGTGTGGCTGCAGCTGCTTTCTGAGAAAGTGTCATGGTCATCGCTGTGGCATTAACCTCGACTCCAGCCACTGCTGGGCACAGGCGCCATTCATCCTGCTTGGGAATCAGCCATGTGTGGGAGATGAGACCCAGACAGATCAATAATCCTTGCTAATCCATAATCCCATTAGCAATGAAAACAAAAATGCTATACCTTTTTGCAATACTTACTGTATTGTTGTATTGATCCACTTTAATCGCTGTATTAAAACCTTTGGGAGAAAAGCATTGAGGTTTGTTGGAAGCTTTTCCTTTTTGAATAAAGCTGCATAGTATTGTTCGTGAAACACAGTACTTTTGTGTTTATGCCTGTTTGTTGACCAAACAGCTTGTTCCCATTACTCCGCTCAGGCCTAAAGGTGAACTAGACCTGCTCATATGTTGGTTTGCAGGAGAGAACAGCAGATGCTTTTCATTAGACAGATGAGCGGCGGCACCCATCCTCTGTAAGTTACCTGTTTTTATGTCAGGCTGAATAAGAAAACAAGA
Source organism: Chatrabus melanurus (assembly GCA_900302635.1). Lineage (NCBI taxonomy): Eukaryota > Metazoa > Chordata > Actinopteri > Batrachoidiformes > Batrachoididae > Chatrabus > Chatrabus melanurus. Next base: position 8,765 of record OMMV01191455.1, read on the forward strand.
AAGGGCGCTTAAGGATGGTGGGACACGTTGGCGTGCCGATCACCGGGATGGAGTCATATCTTGGCCTCCTTAACAGCTAATCCCTTTTCAGATTACGAAGAATTCTGGGATTTGATGGGGACGGAGAGAATGGGAAAGAGCTTTATGTTGTGCTGGAAGAGGCCGGCAAAGAGATGCACGTTCCCTAAAAAACCAAGACATCTGTTGTCTGTGAGAAGAGAGCAAGGGGAGGAGAGCGGGGCCGTCAGGGTCCCTGCAGTCCTGTCCACGCTGGCGGCGGCTCCAATGCTCGCTAATTGGTACGAGGCCTGTGCGTGAGTGGCTGAAGGAGGGGCGTCTGGGTGGCAAGCCAGAGAGGAAGGAAGACAGGCAGCCTCATTCCCACAGCATGATGAAAAATGACCAAAAAAAAAAGCAGCAACAAAAACACAGAGCAGGACCGGAGAAATAGCTGTTCCCCTCTCCCACCTCTCTGTAGCCCTTCCAAACTCAGACTCTCGACTATAGCCTCATCCTTGTAATTTAGATTAATTCCTTCCATATTTTCCTCTGGGATTAGGCTGCAAACCACCCTTCACCCCCACACGCCTTCACCAAATTTGTTGCTTAATACCATCGTTATTGAAGTATATGTTCCACTTAGAGCTACATTTACCCCTCCCCCAATTCTGCTCACAGCAAAACCAGCATCGCGTTAATCATTAAACTGTTCTGTGGGAGGCGGGTTAAGAAAATAAAATTTCTAATTAATCACAGTTTTCGGTCAACATTCCCATTGGTACCGATGCATATCCCCAGATACCATAGCGTAAAGTGGATGAGAGTCTATACCTCCCCATGGGTGGGACGCCAATCCATCACAGGTTGCTTCCTTAGGCAAGGCTGGCACCCATTTACAGCTGGGTGGACCGAGACAATGCACATGAAGTGTCTTGTCCAAGGACACAGACAGGTAGCGTGGTTGGGACTCAAACCCAGGTCTGCATATTGTTCACCCAAACCCTTATCTCATTGATCTATCTACCTGCTCTTCAGTCAGAAGATATCAATTCTCAAAAATTCCAAGATCACTCTTTGACATGGTGTGTTTTGTCCTTAAATATTTGTCCTACAAGAGGTGTGCTCCTCCAGTCCTGCAGGTGGCACTAGCTTGCAGCTGTTGAGCTACTACAGAAATTCTTCGTAGGTCACTGTAAATGTGGCAACTGCATAGATGTCAGGACTTATTTGGGGTTTGATAAGTAAAATTAAAGGTTGACAAACTGTGGAAAAATAACATGAAATATTGAATTTAAAGCAAAATGTACTGTTCGTGGTTTTCATGGACAGGATTTCAAGGTGCAGTCAGGGATTAGAGGATTTCCAGTTTGGTGACCTCAGAATTACATCTCTGCTTTTTGCAGATGATGTGGTTCTGTTGGCTTCATCAGACAGTGACCTCCGATGTGCACTAGGCAGCTTTGAGGCCGAGTGTGAAGCAACTGGGATGAGGATTAGCACCTCCAAATCTGAGGCCATGGTCTTCTGTCAGAAAAGGGTTGATCTGGGTCAGGGGAGAGTTATTGCCCCAAGTGGAGGAGTTCAAGTATCTCTGGGTTTTGTTCATGTGTGGCGGTAAGAAGGAGCGTGAGATCGACAGACGGATTGGGGCTGCGTTTGAGGTCCTGCGGACGCTGTACCAGACCACCGTGGTGAAGAAAGAGCTGAGCCAGAAGACGAGGCTCTTAATTTATGCCCCTATCCTCACCTATGGTTATGAGCTTTGGGTAATGACCAAAAGAACAAGGTCGTAGATCCAAGCAACGGAAATGAGGTTCCTCCATAGGGTGTCTGGGCTTACACTCAGGGACAGGGTGAGAAGCTCGAATATCTGGGAGGGACTCGGAGTAGAGCTGCTGCTTCTTCGCATCAAAAGGAGCCAGTTGAGGTGGTTCGGGCATC
>OMMV01191466.1:0-11154 GCA_900302635.1 Chatrabus melanurus
GGGTCCTGGGGCCCCTCGGGGTCGGTGGAAGTTGGGTCCTGGGGTCCCTCTGGGTCTGTGAAAGTTGGGTCCTGGGGCCCCTCGGGTCTGTGGGGTCCTGGGGTCCCTCGGGGTCTGTGGAAGTTGGGTCCTGGGGCCCCTCGGGGTCGGTGGAAGTTGGGTCCTGGGGCCCCTCGGGGTCTGTGGGGTCCCTCGGGTCTGTGGAAGTTGGGTCCTGGGGCCCCTCGGGGTCGGTGGAAGTTGGGTCCTGGGGTCCCTCGGGTCTGTGGGGTCCTGGGGTCCCTCAGGGTCTGTGGAAGTTGGGTCCTGGGGCCCCTCAGGGTCTGTGGATCCTGGGTCCTGGGGTCCCTCGGGGTCTGTGGAAGCTGTGCTGCAGAATCAGATGATACTGGTGTCCAGCTTGTAGTCCAAGTCCCTGTGAAGCTGGACCTGTGTTTGGTTTTGCAGTAACGAGTTTTTTCTGTTGTTGTCCAGTTTCTGGTTTCCGGGTCGCTGGCTTTGGTGTCGAAGAGAAGAACCTCCTTCAAACTGGTGAGTTTTCTTTGCTGCATTTCACAGAAATCTTGCAGATTTTCTTTCTTTCTAGAATCCTGCACTTTGGTTTTTGTCGGTGCAGATCCTGGCGACTTTGGTGTCCAACCTGCTCAGCGTTGTGCTCAGCCTGGTGGGTGTGGCCTATGTCTGTTGGCTGCTGGCTGATCGGCTTCCCTCCAGCCAGCTGTGCGACTTGTTTTCACACTCCGAGAGATCGGAAACACAAGACGCGTGGATACGGTGTCGCGGCCAACTGTGGGCCCTGAATGTGAGTTCAGCAACAAAAAAACCCCTGAAAATCTAAACTGTGATGTTTTCTTCTTCTCTTCATGAGAGAATAGGTGATAGGTCCTTGGCCTGGTGATTGATAGGTGGTGGGGATGGACCCACCCAGGCAGACGGCGGGTCCATCCCCACCACCTATCTGCTGTGGCCAGGTGAAACGCGGGCGCGTCCTTGGCCAGGTGAAGCGCGGGCGCGTCCTTGGCCAGGTGAAGCGCGGGCGCGTCCTTGGCCAGGTGAAGCGCGGGCGCGTCCTTGGCCAGGTGAAACGCGGGCGCGTCCTTGGCCAGGTGGGACGCGGGCGCGTCCTTGGCCAGGTGGGACGCGGGCGCGTCCTTGACCTCCAGCTGCTGGGGTCCTCAGCACTGAGGAACCTGTGTGCTGGATCATGTCCAGAGAAACGCACCACATGGACACGATGTGGAAGCTGACGCTCCGTCACAATGTGAGTGTCTCACTAAATAACCAGCGGGACCCAAGGATCCTCCTAAGAATCCTGGTACCAAAGACATCCAGTTGTCTCCTCAGTCCGAGTCTCACAACCAGACAGTAACAATGAGTCATTAAATAATTAATTTGAGTAAATATTAATTTAGTTAATTAGCAGCATTCACTGAGGAACATGAACTCAATTTGATTCTGCTTGTTGCGTTTAAATGTGTTCACAATAAAGACAAATATAATTCTTTACTGACGCAGTGCTGAGCTCAAAACATCAAAAACAAATAAAGAAATAAACAAACGCGGGAGGAAATCACGATTTTTTTTTAAAAATGTGAAGATTATCACGCCGCTATCAAATTACTGAACAAACATCACAGATTTAAGTCTCTTATCAAATTAAGATATCATTGAAAAATAAATATTTAACTATTCAGACAACATCAAGGCGAAAACACGACATCAAGGCGAAAACACGACATCAAGGCGAAAAGACGACATCAAGGCGAAAACACGACATCAAGGCGAAAAGACGACAGCTCAACGTTTCCCTCCAATATTAATCCTGACTTCAAAGTTTTCAAATTAAAGGAAAAAATGATAACGCTATTGTTAGAACGGGAGGCCGATAACAGATTAGACCTCAGATTCCAAGTCCAAATAAATCATGTTTCCAATTATAAACGTGCCAGTGATGTCATCATGATGTCACAGTGGCCAATCAGAAACCTGGACAGTGGAAACGGCTCAGGAGGCCGCAGCTAATCAGCAGCTAATCAGCAGCTAATCAGCAGCTAATCAGCTTGGTGACACCTGACCTCTGTGACTGTCGAGCGTCGCAGACAGGAAGAGGTTCGACTCCAAGACGAGTCTGGGAGCACGCGCCAGTACCACGTCTCCCACGCCTCACCGCATCCACGACACCACGGAACCGCCCAGGGTCCTGGATGGCAACCACCCAGGCAGACAACAGGTCCATCCCCACATCTCTAAAATAGCCATCTATCTGCTGCAGCCAGGTGAAATGTGGGCGTGTCCTTGACCTTCTCCAGCCGCCTGGGTCCTCACCTGTGTGCTGGATCATGTCCAGAGAAACGGGCGACATGGACAAAATGTTGAAGCTGATGTTCCTCACAGTGATCCTCCTCATCCGAGTCTCACTAAGTACCCGTTCATTTGACATAAAGTCATTCCAGCGGAACCCAAGGATCCTCCACAGAGACCTGGTACCAAAGACATCCAGTCTGTACCTCAGGTCACTGGTTAGAGTCCAAGTCTCACAACCAGACAGTAAGACAGGAAGCACCAGGACCCTAAAGACTTGGACCTTCGTTCTCCTGACCTTTGACCTCATGACTCCATAAGATCTTCCCAGGCATCTCTGGATCTCAAAGTCCGAGGACCCAGAGACATAAATGTCCCTGCTGAGATCACAGAATGTCTCTACAAGTTAAACACTTTGACCACAGACAGACACACTTCTGATGGCTGAGTCCAGGAAGTCATTGAAAGTCTGGATCTTAGTCTGGATCCAGGACCATCCCAAACCCAGCGACTCCAACTCAAGTGCTGCACTCAGGGTGTCCATTGATTCCACAAAGATCACAGCATCGTCCACGAAGTCGAGGTCAGTAAACCTTTCCTCACCAAGAAAAGCACCGAAGTCACTGGTTTCCACAACCCGACCCAACACCCAGTCCGGCACCCAGTCCATGCAAGCACTGAACAGTGTAGGAGCCAGAACACATCCCTGAGGAACACCAGTTTTGACAGGAAAAACTCAGTCTCTGCCTCCGCTCCGTCCAGCACTCACAGTATCTGTGGACAGGCTGGCAAAGATGTCCAGCAGCTTCTTGGGGATCCCATGAATTGTCAGGATGTCCCACAGAGCAGCTGATCAAATGAATCAAACGCTTTGGGAAAACCAACAAAGGCTGCAAAGAAGCACTGCTGATATTCACACGTGTGTTCGATGAGTACTCGCAGAGCTGGAACGCGGTCGATGGTTGAGTTCTGGAACTGAATCCTATTAAGAATAATCCTTGCAGGCACCTTCCCCGGCACAGAGAGCAGACCCCCAAACCCCCAAAATACACAATCTGGTTTCAAGTCAAATCTGAGACTAAAAAAAAACAACATTCTGACTGCTGCTAAAAGCCGTTTAGCGAGACTTTTTTAAGATTTCAGAAAATGATGTTTTTAAATAGAATTTAAATGTATTTTAACAACAAACGATAAAGTGGCTGAACTTACAGAAGTATTTGAGCGTCTCTTCAATCTGCTCGTGGGTAAGTCCCAGAGCGACTCCTGGTGGCAGCAGAGGGGTGTGCAGCCAGTCATCGTAATCGTAGCCAAAGACGCTGTCCGCTCGCAGCGTGTAGCTGGGCTGACCTTCAGACAGCAGGCTCACGATCTCCAGCTCCGGCAGGTCCGAACACAGGTCTGGGGGTTTGTCAACGCGTGTTTAAGGAAAGAAAAACACAGCAAGAAAGGAACATACGTCACCGACAACGTTACACTGCCCTCTAGTGACAAATATGCAAATATACAGCAAAATCATACGGCTCAAAAAAAAAAAAAAAAATCAAAGTCACAAAGGCGTTACATCATCAAGAACTATTTTCAAAAACATACAACTGGAACAGAGAAGTTAAGACGTTTTTCAAACTTTTCCTGGCGTCTCCGTGTTCAGGCCCTTCTGCTGCCAAGTTAAAACTACAACGCCACTGAGAGATTTTAATCACTTCTGCTAATGACCTGAGGAGGGCGCTACAACTTCCAACCACACCCCCCCCCCAGTGGCCCCTCTCCATTGGTTAGCAGAGGTCAACAACTTGCTGATAAAAAGAACAAAACGGACGACACAGTTTTAAATCTTTAACTTTTTTAAGCTCTCATGGATCTTTTTTGATGTGTAATTATTTTTTTTCTGTATTCAGTTACAAACAGGATTATAAAGCAGCTGAACATGAAACTGTGACGTCGGTTTGTCATAATAACGCCTGAACGCACCAACAGAAGGTCACGTGACACACATAAAAACAGATTTTAACGGTTAACAGTTAACGTGTCTGAAAGAGGCTCAAACATTAACGTGTTCTGTTCTTGAACACGCTATTATCACGTGAACAACAGTTTGCAGACGTTTTCCCATTTAGAAAGAAACCGCCCTGTTTTAGGAAAGGTGACTTTGTGACGTACCGGTGAGGGTGGACACATCGTGGCAGCGTGGTCGTCCCGGGACCCCGAGGTTCCCAGGAAGATGATGAGAATCCACATCCGGGACCCCCAACGTCTCCCCCCGCCCCTCATGGAGGGAGGAGGGTGTCTGGGAGTCCAGGTGGGCCTGCGGGGGCGGGGATAACCAAGGAAGAGGAGGAGAAGCAGGGCGGGACAGCTTGACGGGCGCTGAAGGGTTCAGTGCGAAGGCCAACCGCAGCCCCCTGGTGGCTCAGGAAGGAAATACCGGCTTCCAGGGCATCAGGCTCCAATCAGCTAAACGTGACAGAGAGAAAACATCATGCTTCATTCAAGACAGTAATTATTACAAAAGCTGCAATAACACACCAAATTACACACAAAACAGCAACACGTAAAATAAAATTTAAAAATCCATCAGCTGCTGACGAGGGCAGAATTATTACATTTATTATTATTAAAAAGTAACACAGTGGAAACAAAGATGAAGTTATTACAAATGATTCTGACTGTCCACCAGCAGGGGGCGATCACTGATTACCTTCTTACTTTGGATTGACCTTTGAGATAAACTGTGATGCAGGTCTGTGTGTTTTATATTAAACTTTATTTATCCATCAGCCTGATGTGACTTTAAAAAATAAAATAAAATTTAAAAAAGAGGAAAAACTACAAGCAGAATGGAAAAAGTTATGATTTGTTATTTTTATTTGAACATTTAACAGCATAAACTGAACTGTGTAGTTTTTTTTTTTTTATTACTTTTCTCGGACAGTTTAAATGTTTGCGTTACTGTCGGAGTCGCACTGAAGCCAGTCAAAGTCTCAGTGCTTTACAGGCTGCAAACAAAAGGACACTCGATACCTCGTCCCATTTATTAGTCAATAAAACCTGCTGCCAGAGGCTAAAGGGCGGAGCCAAATTCAAGCTGCAGGCCCTTGGTGCACGTCAGCACCCGTGCACCTGGTCTCAGGCTCACCTGTTCACCCTCCTTTATCCTCCACACACAGCTCGCCCAATCAGCTGCAGGATTCTGGCCAACGCTTCCACATCCAACCAGAGTGATAAGAACTTATTATCCTTAAGGACAAAACTCCTTTGAGGACAAAAAAAAGTCCAGATTGTGGACAAAAAGCAGAGCTATTTGAGAAAGAAGAAGAAGAAATAGGAAATAACTTCCCTCAGCTGAGTAACATCGCCCACTACTGGTCACCTGAGTGATTCTGTTGGACACTGTCTCAGTGGACAGTTCTTCTAACGTTTGTCCCTGAAGCAGTTTAAACTGAAAAAACACACAGAGTCCATTTATTTTCCAGCCTTCACTTCCTGTAACCCTAACCCGATACATAATCGATCGCCCATCACATCATCGTTAATGCTCTTCCACTGAAAGTCCAGCCGTGTTGGACCAAAGACAAGAAGGAACTTTGCGGTAGGGGACATCCACGTTTGTAAATCAAAACGATGTCTGCAGACTCGATGCAACATCAAGAAAAATGAGCAATTTAGCAGGAAGTGAACTTTTGGTTTCACTACAAAATTTGAATTAAACGCCAAAAGTCAAACTGGATTTTTTTTTTTTAAATATTTTTTAGCCTTTATTGCAGACAGTGAGAGAGAGACAGGAAACAGGGAATCTAAGAAGGGGAGAGACATGCAGCAAATATCGCCCAGGTCGGGATTTGAACCTGGGGACGCTATAAACCGCATTCTGCAGCATGTGGTACACGCCTTAACCCCTCAGCCACAAGCGCCCCAAAGTGGATTTTGAGTGATTACCTTTGAAGTAGAGAAGAGTTCTTTTAATTCTTTGTACCAGATGAACTGAACCCAGTGAGATAAAAAAAACCAAACGTGTTTTCAGCTTCACTGCTCCAGTTACACGGTTTGTAAAAAGGCTGCGACAAACGAAACACGTATGACGGGAACACGGGTCAACCTGCTTGTATGATCAGAGGCAAAGTTAAAACAGTGAACATCTGCTGTCGAACCCACATCCCGAAGTCAGGACAAGATCCTACAGCCTGAGAAGAGATTATGTTTCATATGAACCCTAAACTGGTCCATCCTGGTCATGTAGACACATCATCCCGGGTTCAAACCACATGAGGCTGGTGAGGTGCTAAAAGTGCAGCAGGCCAGATTAATCCACCAAACTTTACCTGGATATAGTCCAAAATATACCCCGGGTATAAAACAGGCTAGGCCACTTTAACCCTAGATATAGTCCAAAATATACCCCATGGTATAAAACAGGCTAGGCCACTTTAACCCTAGATATAGTCCAAAATATACCCCGGGGTATAAAACAGGCTAGGCCACTTTAACCCTAGATATAGTCCAAAATATACCCCGGGGTATAAAACAGGCTAGGCCACTTTAACCCTAGATATAGTCCAAAATATACCCCGGGGTATAAAACAGGCTAGGCCACTTTAACCCTAGATATAGTCCAAAATATACCCCGGGGTATAAAACAGGCTAGGCCACTTTAACCCCAGATATAGTCCAAAATATACCCCGGGGTATAAAACAGGCTAGGCCACTTTAACCCCAGATATAGTCCAAAATATACCCCGGGGTATAAAACAGGCTAGGCCACTTTAACCCTAGATATAGTCCAAAATATACCCCGGGGTATAAAACAGGCTAGGCCACTTTAGCCCCGGGTTTATCTTGAGTCGTTACACCGGTGTGATCCCACAGAGGAACAGCAACATTCATCCTCACACCCTGCAGTTTTAGATCTGTCAGAGGTATGTGCTCCATTAGTGCTGCTGCAGTTTTCTAAGACATCATTAAGTTGGAAACAATCACCAAAGATCATAAATAAGAAATAAAAATCATCCCTGCATGAAACCATTGTGTACACTGACATTTATGACCTCATAAACAACATCATGGACTCATCCTGTTACTGTCATTTTTTTTTCTGAACCAGACTCTTCCTTTGGTTGGTTAGTTAACCATTAACAACTCAAATCTATATGACCAAGTTACCACAAACAAATTAGCTTTCTGTAAGCAGGAGGATAAAGGAGTCTGGAACTTTAACACAAACTGTTCAATGCTACTGATACAATAATAACTTCTTTTATTTGGTTACCAGGTAAAGGTTAGCACCAATGCAAACACAAAGTCTACAATTATAACAAAAGGCAGGAAATGACGACTGACACCAAACACACACTGACATGTGGAGTACAAAAGTGAGTCGGACATGCTGAAGAACTCCACTGGAAGCTGAGAGGAAAACGCAGAATTTAAGACATTTCTACAAACACAGGATGCATCAAAATCCACAACATTTTGTGTTCTGCACAGACGATCGATCCACGGTGACAGAATATTAGGTACACTTACAGAGACTCCAATAATCCATCAATAATCAGAATGTGAACAGAAACATGTTGTATAAAGTCGACCAGAGTGGAAAATCCAGGCTGGTGCGATCCTTTAACAAGAATCCATGGCAAACCCCCGCCCTGCTCCGGATGAGGTCAACAGTGAGGTCATCTGGTACCGGGCGGGAGCATTGGACTCAGTTACAGGTTATCTCAAAGTTTTGTGTGCCTAGTTCAAGTAATATCATCTTTACGAGTCAAAAATCACTGACTCTGTGACCTAATAAATATGCAAATCAAGTCACTGTTGCTATGGTGATTGTTGCCCTGCCTGGACCCAGCCATGTGCCACGTTTGGTTAGTTTGAGCCCAAGGGCCTTGCAGATATAGCGGTAAATGTTGGTACGGACGGCGCTCTGGACAGGTGGGGGACAATAATCCGTTCACACCTATCAGCCGGGTAAACGCTCGAGCTACAGGTAGGACTTTCGTGCTCCTCGCTTCCAGGCTGATGGAAGATCAGCCACATCCTCCGAGGACTTTTTCGAGGTTTAAGTGTCGAGATTTTCCCATAAAGGGACAAGGGAGAAGACCACATGATTACCTGAGATTTTTTAAAAAATTGATCATTTCAACGGCAGGAAACGAGGACTTGTTCCGTCAGATACGTGAACCAGCAGTCCGTGTTGTGGAGTCTGGTCCAAGGCAGCGGTCTGGAGGTCAAAGAGAACCGGACGCTGATCTCTTTCTCTCCTGATGCAGTTTCAGGAGCAAAAATAGAACATTTACGATCAGGTTGGCTATGATACGCAAGTTCTCTGGTTGGGCGGGGCAACAGGAGCAGCGTTGTATCACGTCGAGAGTGTTTCCCAATCCTGGTCCTCGGGACCCAAAGTACTGCACCTTTTCCACTGGTCCCTGAACTAATCAGAGCAGATCAGTCAGCTGTTGATTAGCTGAACACACCTGACTGAGCTGATCTGCTCCGATTAGTTCAGGGACCAGTGGAAAAGGTGCAGTACTTTGGGTCCCGAGGACCAGGATTGGGAAACACTGATGTAAACAATACATGGTTCCGGTTGGTTCCCTTCACGGAAACGCAGCCAAAGATGTGATTTTCAGACTGTGAACAAAAATCTGAAGGCAGCCGCGGGATTTTAGCATCAAGCTCAGGAGAGCTCGGGCGACAACAAAAACCATTCTGACAAAGCGCCTGATGGCCAAAACGGGAAAAACGTCACGGCTATAAAGAGGAGCGTCACCGTGACAACTGGGTGAGCGATTAATGAACAGCAGCTCTTTGACTAAAACCATTCAAATTTTCTCTAACGGCACATTTTCCATTTTATCAAAAGACTGTTTCCTTATTTCCATATAAAGTTATTTAATAATAAGATTTACTAAATAATATTTCAGTTTCTCTTCAGTATGTCAGCTGTTCAGTGGGTCAAAGGTTTACATACACCAAGATGAAAGCCTCTTTTATAAATGCGGAAGATTCCAGAAAAATACTGTAATTGCTTTTAAAAGCTTCTGATTGGCTAATTAGTATAACTGGGAACCTTTGGCTGCAGTTTAGGGTTTTGTTTTTGTTTTGTTGTTTTTAAATCTAACATTTTATATTAATTTCTATTAAATTTCTCTCTTTTTTTTGCACACTTGAAAATACGAGTACAACAAACTGTTCAGTCTTGCAGTAACTGTCATTATGACATCATCACGTTCTGTGGCGTGCTCTGTTGCTCACGTTCGATCCAAACCGCATCAAGTGCCAACAACAAATAACAACATCAAAAATACACGTGACAACTCGGAAATACTAGATATCGAATTAACGGCGGCAGCAGCACAAATCTATACAAACAGTCTAGGCTGGAAAAATCAGCTGATTATTAGATCAATAACCAATCAATACCCAAATCATTCACTTTATACAGGTACGGTAACAAATACATATTTAATTCTGTCCACATGTATAAAGGTAGACAGACAGAAATAAACAGTCTGCAGCAGCAGAAGGAAACAGCCGACGTCGACACTTCAAACACAACATATTGATTATTGTTGTTATTATTATTGTTATTATTACAGAGACTTACTGCGGTGCTGCAGCTGCTAACGTGGGTCGTCCTCTGAAGCCTCTGTGCTGCTTTATGGGCCGACCTGCGTCCTGTCAGAACACACACACACACACACAGTGAGGCGGAGGCGGAGCTCAAGATGGCAGGAAAAAGGAGGAGGGGCTTACAGAGAAAAAAGCGTGTTCGTTTTTCATGTCAGACAGATGAGACAGAAAGTCCATAAAGTCAACAACGGAAGACAGAGAGCGAGTCGGCAGCTGCCAAGGTTCCAGTGACACACCAACAAACCCCGTTATCGGTATCAACGTTATTATTGTTGTTATTATTATGATTGCTGTTGTTTTCCCAGCGAGGCTCTGAAGTGGAATAAATTACCAGTTGATGGTATAAAGTCTCTTGAGTTCGTAAAGCTGCTGTTGAAGTGCTCTGAAACAAAAAGCTCATTTCTAACCGTGGATCAGATCATATGTTCAAACGTGTCACACGTGGTTAACACGCAGACTGACGCCTGCAGCCACAACATCGCCATTTAATTCTCAAAATGTGTCTGAAACTTCAAACGCTGATAAGACGAACAATCAACATTGGAAACATGACGTATAAAAGGTGGTTTTTTTTCCTGAATTTGCAGATTTTTAGCATTTAGTGCTTTTTTCAGCAGAAAGTGAGCCGATATGAATCCATGGGGATGGACATGATTCATCTTATTTTTCTTTTTTTTTTGGACTGAATCCTTATTGGATTATCGTTTGTCTTCTGTGTTGAACGTCCCAACATGAAGTCAGTTTTTCACCACAGCACACGAACGCACCACCAGGAATCATTTCCCGATCATTTTACTGGACAAAAAACCAGGAGATTAAACACAAAACGATGATAATCGTGACGTTTCTTACAACCGATTAATAATCCTAACGAGGTTTAAAGTAACGACCTTTTGATTTTTAACAGCATTACAGAATGGCTGCGAGGAAAAGCGCCGACTTCACCGCTCCGGTTGTATGTTCTGGAAAATGTTTGTCCAAAGGTGAGGTGTAAACCAGCGTTTGGAATCAATCATCTAAACCAGCGTTTGGAATCAATCATCTAAACCAGCGTTTGGAATCAATCATCTAAACCAGCGTTTGGAATCAATCATCTAAACCAGCGTTTGGCCCTTTAAAGCTTCTCTCCACTCTCTGCTGGATTCAATTTGCACCAACAGTTTGGAGCGATGAAGGTTGAACATTCATTTACAGTCAGTGATGAAATACTCAACGCAGAAACATTAATTC